>BMAC01000765.1:162731-209339 GCA_014905375.1 Phtheirospermum japonicum
CCGATGAATCATCCAGCTCATCACATACATCGTCAAGCTCATCGCATTTCACCTCCTGCCAGCTCTCCAACCAGCTCATCCATCTCTATTGGTCAAATAATTATTGATTTGCCTATTAATAATAGTAATTTACCTATTTCAATTGGAACTAACATTTCTTTTCAAGAGAATTCAAAGGATCAAAATGTTCACTAAGTGACTACAAGACTCAAGACAGTAATCAGGAAACCTAAATCATAATTGGTTCAGATAGAATCCTTTGCTGGTCCAAAGTCCAACTCACAGGCAATGCAATTCCCTCACTAGCATCAGGCTATGCAACGAGAATTTGAAGCCTTAGTCAACAATAACACCTGGACTCTCACCTCTCTCCCCCCTCACAAAAAAAAAAAAAGATCAGTTGTAAGTGGGGTTTTAAGGGTAAGAGGAATGAAAATGGCTCATTAACAAGATGTAAAGTAATGTTGGTTTCAAGAGGCTACACACTAGAGGCTGGTTTTGATTACACTAAAACCTTTAGTCCAGTGGTTAGACCCTCAACCATCGGAATCATTATCTCCACTACTGTCTCTAAGTCTTTGATCATAAGACAACTTGATATTGATGATGCTTTATTGAATGGTGATATTGATACTGAAACTTACATGAAATTTCCTCCTAGATTTGAACATTGTGCTCCCCCTGACATGGTTTCCAGGCTAAGAAAATATTTATATGGTTTGAAATAATCATCCAGAGCTTGGTCCAGTAAACTTGGCAGTGTGCTCCTTCATCTCGGCTTTAGAGTATCTCATGTTGACCCCTCCCTCTATTATAGTCCAATAATTCAATTATTTTAATCCTAGCATATGTTGATGATCTTCTGATCACAAGTTATAACTCTGCACAAATCACCTCCCTAATCACCAGTTTTCCTCACTTAAGGACCTAGGCCACTTGAGCTATTTTCTTGGCATATAATTTATCCCACACATATATGGGTTGTTGTTGTCTCATCAAAGATATATCTCATAATTGATAGCAAAGGTGGAAACGACAAGTTGTGAGAGTTTATCTACACCAATGGTTACTAAACCTCTGATGTCCGAATTTGATGGTCAATTTATGTCAAACCCTAAACTTTATAGGCAAATAGTAGGGGCTCTGCAATATGTTACTATGACAAGGCCTGCTATTAGCTTTAGTGTAAACAAAGTTAGCCAATTTATGCAAGCTCATTATGATTTGGATTGGAAAGCTGTTAAGAGGGTAATTAGGTATCTCTCTAGAACTATTTATCATGGTCTCAGATTTTCACCTAGCCCTTCTCCGCATATTAGTGCATTTGCTGACTTTGATTGGGCATCATACATTGATGATAGGAAATCTACATACGAGATTTGTATTTTTCTTGGAAATAACCTGGTTAGTTGGAGCTCTAAAAAGCAAGGCAAGTTATCTAGACCCAGCACAGAGGCGGATATAGGATCTCCAATGCTACTTCTGATATAATATGGTTGCAGGCTCTTCTAAAATAAATTCATATTTTTCAGCCACACATTCCCACAATTTGGGTAGACAATCATGGTGCTATTGCTCTTACTTACAATCCCATTAATCACCAAAGAACCAAACATCTGAGCTTGATATTCATTTCATCAAAGACAAGATTTGGGTAAAACAGATTAAAGTGTACCATATTCCTTCAAATGATCAGACATATGACATACTGACTAAACCTCTGAGTGGTCAATTTTTCAAGAGGTTCAGGCATAAACTCTATGTTGTTTCTAAATCCTCTATCCAATTGAGGGGTCATGTTAACACACATCACTATCACCATCCTGCCATGCATCTCATGCATGGCCATGCATTAGAAAAAGACAAGAAGGCATATAAACACAGTAACGACTACAATCATCTAGCTCATCCATTAGTTAGGGCAAGGCTGTCTTTTGTACAAACCAACACATTGGCTACACGTAGGCTTATTTAGAGTGTTCTCATAACTATCTATATATATTTCACTGTGTAGCATCCGCATTAATTATCATGCATTTATCACCATTGATATATTTAAAATATTGTTCTTTTTGCTTTTGTATTTCCAACTTTTTTCCGATCCAAAAATAAAAATGTGGAATGTTTACTATCTGAACCGGGTAAACAACTCATGTGTGGTTATTTATTTTTCAATTATTTTTCTTTTCATCATCTTTCTTTATATAAAAAGGCTAGCATATTTCTAAAAATACTTTTCAAAGGATAGTAGTAAGTTTTAATTAATTAAAAAAATATAAAATCCATTTATTTAAATTCCTATATTTAAGTTATTAATTAGATACTTATTAAGACTTAGATGTGTATATATATATATATATATATTGATCATATTTAAATCTTAGATATGACTTATATATAGTATACGAGTCTACACATATAACTCTTTATACGTAATATTCAACTCAAAACTGCCATTAAAACAATCATTACCAAATGCATACATATTTGATTAATTAGAAAGTTGACATGGTAAATTAAAATCAAAACTTATAATTATTATCTATCATGTTAATTTATATTTAAAAATAATGCATATATGACTTGCATATAAATAACTTTTAATATGTTTATATTCAAATATAACAAGTAAATTTATTTTTTCAAAATCAAATTATGACAAATTGTAGTTATAAATAATTTTTTCTTACATATATCTATAACTATATAATAAGCGAGCAATATAAAAAAAATGATATTTTCAATATTATTATTGTTATTGAATGCATGGTTACCATTTTCTATGTACAATAAAATCCCTTCTAAGGTATTTATATCTCTACACTACTAAGAAATTACTATAGAATTATGTTCTAATTTATATTTATGCATGATCTAATGTCTTTAGCATTATCCTAATCGACTCATATTAGTTTGTAATTGATTTAAATTAGGTCCTAAAATTAATTTTTAAATCATACATTGGATATAACAATATAATTAGATAATCTCAAAATAGAAAATCAGTATGGATGAAAAACTTGTATAATATTTAATTTAGAATGCTTAAATATTCTAATATTTCATAACAACTAAAGTATATAATAATTAATAATATAAATAATTATTTACTCTCCATTAAGTGACCTAATATACAGTTTAGCCTTCATATATAATTATTTAGTTAAGTTTATGCGTGTTTAATCATATTTTAAATAAATAATAATAACCGAAGTTTTCCTTGAACACAATATATTCATCCGTAACTTCAAAATGGTAAACTACGAATTATACCCTCCATCCAATATTATTTATTCAAAATTAAATACTACAAAATAACTTTCATAAATAATTAATTATTCAAATATGGTAAACTCAATTAGATTGATCATTTTTAATATCTAAATGGGAAAATTTGAACAATTTCAAATAGATAATTATCCTACTAAAATAGACAATAATCTCCATTAATTATAATTGCATTACAATTGAATTAAAATTGAAAGACTTCCTACTCAATCCCTGGTCAACTGTACTTTAAATTTCCAAATAAAAACACAAAGTAAGTAAATATTACAATAATCAATTTTTTTTGTAATGTTCAACTATTTATTTATGGAAAAATAAAAGTGATCAACAATTATATATTGCCGCAAATAACCGCTAAAATTAAAATATTTTAAGATGATCTACACAATAATATATATATATATATATATATATATATATATATATATATATATATATATACTGAATAATAAATTTAGTATTTTGTGTATACATATAAGTGTGTCACTTTGTTAATGTGAGATATTCTCTAATAAGAAAATACATTGGTCATTTCATCAATATTTACTGACAATTACAATATGCGATGGAAAATAATAAAGAAATATGATTTTTTTTTCTCAAAAAGTTGATAATGTTGTTTATTTTTCCACATAATTTATTGATTGTTCATTTGATACGCCTTGGCGTTGCAGATATTGTCCCCTTACAATTAGTAATGTTAGTGGATCACCCACATGGCCTTACCTCAATGATCTCGAAAAGGGAAATTTTTAGTTAAAACCATAAAAAAAAAAAACTTTACCGGTATTGAGAGGTAATTTTATATGATTATTTTTTAGAATAATTGTCATGAGTTTTGAACAATATTTAACAAAAAGGTTATCTTTAAGTTAAAACCATAAAAATAACTTTACCAGTATGATGAAGTAATTATATGTGATCTTTGAGAATAATTGTTATGGGTTTTAAATAGTTTTTTTTAATTAGTTTTGACATTAAATGTATTTAGTTTCTTTTTCCCTACTACTTTAATAGGGGAATAGCTTGAACGAGTTTAATAAAAATTCATTTTAATTTTTGTTGACTATTGATTGGTATTATTTTAGCATGCTTGAGATTTTTTTATTTTATTTTAGTATTTTGATTCTAATATTTCATGTTCCATATATGATTATTACTTGTTTGTATAAGTTTAATTTTTGAAAATATAAGCTAATGCTAGAAAATGACTTCTATTTATAATTCAAGGTGATTAAGCCATTAAAATATGATGTATGAGAGGGTGAATGATTCTAAAGAGTTGGTTGAAAATTATTTTTCTATTTAACATGATTCTTAATAATGATATTTTGATATTTTGATTTTTTTTTTTTGGAAATATGTAATTACCGATCAGTTAGTATTTTTTGTGATTCTAAAATAAAAAAATCAACTAGGTGGTATCTTTAAAAAAATAAAAAAATTTCATTAATTACATATGCAACTGAATAACTCAATCGATTTATATAGTATAACAAAAGATTGATTTTATCATACATACTATTAATATTACACGATAAATATTAATAAAAATATGTTAGAAGATAGTTATACATTAAAATCAATTAAATTATATTTAAACTTGTAAAATGACATTATAAAGTTTATTTTAACGTTATTACCTTTTTTTTTAAACTTTCAAAATATCGAGGGGAGAGGATTCCCCTCGGTATAGTACTGAGGGCATTGAGTTCCCCTTTGTATCACCGAGGGGAATTCTTTTCCTTCGGTACTTCACCAAGGGAATCCTCTCCCCTCGGTATTTTGAAAATAAGAAAATAAAATAAAATAAAAATATAATTACCGATTATTCAGTATTTTTTGTAATTCTAAAACAAGGAAAGCAACCACGTGGTATCTTTGAAAAAACGAGACTTCATTAATCACATATGCAATTGAATAACTCGATCGATCTGTATAGGTATAACAAAAGATTGATCGTATCATAATATTAATATTACACTATACATGCCAATAAATATATGTTTGATGATAATTATATATTAAAATCGTGTGAATTACATTTTAAATGAATAATACGATATTTTAGGGTTTATTTTAATATAATTTATTTATTTTAATTTTCAAAGATACTGAGGGGACGAAATTCCCCTTGGTAATGCCGAGGACATTTTTTTACCCTTAGTAATATATCTTTTTCTTTTTTTATTTTTCGTTATTTGTCGAGAGATTCAGATGGCCTCGGTATTATCGAGTGCATTTGATTCCCCTAGATACTTTCGAGGGCTTTATATTCCCCTCAATATTATTGAGGGGTATTTTCGCTCGATTAATATTCCCTCAAAAATTCTTCGGCATTGTCTTGATATTAGTGGCGGTAAACGTTGACACCGATTTGCCAAAGGTTTTACCAAGGGTGTCGTTACTAAAGGTTTAATCCCTCGGTAAATACTTCTCTTGAAAAATCTCTGGGTTTACCAAGGGCATATTTGTCATCAGTAATGCCCTTAGTAATTCACAATTTTTTTGGTAGTGAATTTTACTTCATATTTAGCATATTTTAATTTATAATAGCATACACAATTCAAATTGAAAGTACTAATAGTCAAAACAATTAAGACATCCAATCTATTATTATTTATAATATTGTATGCAAAACTCCAAATAGATATACTATTTTGCGAGTCATTAATCGAAAGTCAGTAAAAACGACAACTCTACAAATATAATAACAAATATTATGTAAAAAAATATCAAATAATATATACTTAATTGATTAGGATCAATAATAAAATTAATACTCAATTTACATATTTATTTACCTGAAATCCATGTATCGCACGGTATAAAGTGGTAAGTATACATAAATGATCAACATAAAACCCATTTTAAACCCCACCATTGCACTACCCTTAGGCCTTAGCTAGTAAAAGAGGCTGCTGCAACTTGGACTTCAATTACCATTAACTATACTGTTGAAATGTCGGAAAATATTAAAGATGATATTTTTTGTGTTTAATAATGTAATTAAGGGAGTATCTAGACAAATCATCAAAGTCCCTGGCCCTTTCCATAGACAATTATTAAATTCTAGTAGGCCCATTTGAGAATTAAGTTGGGGAGCACAAAATTTCAATCCTTATTTTTTTGGCAAAATCCATCCATGTCAAGTTGATAGATTTTGTGACAATGGAAACAGTTCATAGATATTCGCCGTCAAGTGTAACGGCGAAACGATGTTTATTCCCCCTTCCATTCCATTTATAATAATAATCCATACATCCTTTTCTTTTCTTCTTTTTTTGTCTTTAAGATTGAATATAGGCATGGAATGGATATTTTATGAGTTCATCCTAACAACTTATTAAATGTATTAAAATATTTTAAACGAACCCCATAAATTCATTTTACCCTTTTCTGAAAAAAGTTGAGAAGAAAGGAAAAAAAAAAAAAAGAAAAAAAAAAGAATAAATTTGCAAAAAGATAACAAACAAAAAAGAATGGGAGAGATGTGTCTTTCTTGGAAACTTTGCCATTAAAAACTTACAACTTACTTTGTTGGAAAATGGAACTTCGCAATGTTCGATAGTGGTTTCACGAACTAGAGTCATATGTTTGGAAAAAAAATATGAACATGCTGTTTATGATTGAAAAATATTTCCAAACACTGTGTTTGGGATGTTGAATTGTTATGTGTTCGACTTTAATTTCACGAGCTAAAGTTATATGTTCGAAAAATATTTCCGAACATGTTGTTTATGTTTGAAAAATATCTTCGAACGTTGTGTTTTGGGAGGAAGAAGATGGGTCAGAAATGTGATAAAATCGATTTTAGATTATTTGTACAAGTCTCCTTTAATATTTTAAATTTTTATATCGTTATATAGGTTTATCATAATATTTTTTGTTATAACTTTTTTTATTCAAAATATTATGATATGCCAATATTCGTCCCTTTCAATAATACCATTGTTCTAAAAATCGGCCTAGGCGCTCGGCGCCCTCGAACTGCCCACGATTTCTGAAAATCGGGCAGAAAAATCGCCGGAGGAATTCGGCGCCGCCTAGGCGCCAGGCAGTCCAATTTTTTTATTTTTTTTAATCCAAGATGACGTCGTTTTGGTTTTAATTTTTTTTAAAGCCAATTCAATTGTTACGGGGTAAGAATTGAGACAGAATAGAACAAAAACATACTGAGAACTCTTGCCCTTATTTAGTTAAATTGATTTTGTAATGTGTGCTATGGATTTATATTGTTTTAAACTTTGAATTGAACAATAGTTTTGAACTTGTGATCATTACTTTTAATTTTGAATTGTCATATATTTTATTGTGTAGCAGGTAGTATGTTGAACTATTAAATCAGAGTATTTATTCTCGAATTCTAGGCCCCGCCTAGGCGCCCTACGCACTAAGCGCTGGTCTGGCGTCTAGCGGCCGTCTAGCGATTTTTAGAACATTGAATAATACATACCTGATGGACCATGCAATAGGAAAGGCGAGGTAGGAGGAAAGGAAGTCCTCCATATATAACTCGTTGATTCAGATACATTTCACATTTTATTTGACATGTAGAGTTGACACAATTCTATTTAGTATGAGGATTAAAAAATCTCTAAATTTGTACATATTTTGGTTCCAATTGTTTCAGTATACTTCGATATTTATTTGTAATTTAAAATTATTAAATTTTATTTATTAATTGATGATTAGTTGATATAAAAAATAAACTAATAAGAATAGACTATATTTATTAGTTATTGAACTATATCTATATTTTGATTCAATTTTCAACACACTTGATATATTCATGTACCATGCTCAGCCCTTCATAAGACTACTGAGGTATAGCTATTGTAAGATTAGCATGACTCCCTATGTGCATTAATTGATACGATTAGTATATTACACATCACCCCTGGCATTAATACAAAATTCTCATTTTCTACGTGTTCGTTTCTCGCGTTTTGTTATATTCGGAAAAAATTTTAGTGTTTCGCTATCACCGAACCTAATATTTTACTTTTATTCTACTGATGTAAAAAATAAATAAGTCAAATTTAATTAGATAAATTCTATATAAGTTGAATTAATTTATATCAATAATAAAAGTTGAAATAATTTTATTTTTAGAGTTTTAAATATTCTATTTAAAAATACGAGTTATATAAAATTAACACAAAAGAAAAATAAATATAAAATATATAAACTTAAATTTGGATAATGCATTGAGAATAACATTAAAAATATATATGAAAAACTATTACGCCAAAAAAGAAAGAGAGAGAGAGAAGCAACAACAACAAGAAATAATAATACTAATTTATTTTTACACCTAGAAAAATAAATATTAAATATATTCTAAATCTCCTTATCAATTCCAATATAATGCATTGATAAACAAATTATTTATCTACATGAATAAATTAATGTTTTACGCAGAAAAAAAAAAGAAAACATAAAATAATAATAATACATACTACAAGTTATATATACGACGTTTTTAAAAGTTAAATATACGATGTTTTTAATAGATATAAATTTTAATTTTTTATATTACATATTCACATGCAACACACGTGTGTTGTATGTTTTACATTTTTCCAAAATCAAATTTTTACGAATTTCCTTTAATATTTAGAGTATTTTGCTATTATTTATAACTAATTTCATGACTTCGGGTAAAATACTTAAATATTATTTATTGTGAAAATTAATCTAACTGTAATTAGAACAAACAATTCTTCGATTTGTGTATAATAATTATTTATTCTGAAAATAATCTTTATATAAATAAAAAATACTATTACAGTTTGTGTATACTATTTTTAATAAATATTAATATTTTTAAATACCGCACCAGTATATTACTAAATATAAATACAAATAGTTATGTGACGATGACACACTTTGACATTGGATACATCCGTATATATCATTGATTATTTCGGAAGAAAAAAAATGAAATAAAGAAAAGTATCTTGTTTATTCGTTAAAGCCAAACGGCAATTATCACCTAAGAGCAGCAATCATTGTCCTATACTTCTACACTTCCAGCTAGCTCACCTCTGCTCCCCTTCAGCTCCCATACCCCACTACTCAATAACCTCCAATCTTCAATCTTCACCGGAAAACAAAATTCCACCGGCAAAATATATTCTCATCTTTCATTTTCAAATGGGTTTTTTCTTGAAACCAAGAAACTAATTTACGTAAAGGTAAAATATGCGCACTAGTGAAAATTCAAGTTCCTTTTTTTTTTTCTTTTTCTTTTTTTTTTTTTGTGCAAAACCTTCATTCTTGATCTTTCTATTTGGAGAAGCTGTAATTTTATTTTATTTTTTGTTCAAAATTTAAGCTTTCAAAGATGCATACACTCATGCAGATTTCTGAGTTTATTCCTATTTGCAGTGTTTTGAAGCAAGAATTAAAGATAGGTATAGCCTCTTAACATCGCAAATCAGGGTTTTGGATTTTTGTTGAAGTCCCTGAAGTGGATCCGCCATTTGGTTGTGTAACAGTTGTTCAGATCTTGCAGAAGAATATTAAATACTAGCCTTTGAAAACTTAGGGTTTCTTAGAGGTATAGTATAGAGAAAGGCTTTATCCGTACGCTATGTATGAATCTTTATTTATAGCACAGTAACGTGGTCCAATGACACATATTTCGTGTTCTTCTTTCAATTCTTTTGCTGTTCTGGGCTATAGTTTTGCTTGTTTTGCTCTCTCTCTCCCCAAGTGCTGAGCCATATGATTAAACAGTGAATATCAACTCTATTCACTGTTTGCTTGACTCAGAAGCATAATATATATATTTTTTTGTCCTCTATATATCTTGCTTGATGAGAGCATTGGATATCTATCCCTATTTCTCTACACAATCTTTTGTTCAAAATTAATTTCTTGTAGTTATAGATCTCTTCACATAAACTTGAGTTTTTTAAATAAAAAAAAAAAATCTTTTCTTTATTAACTCTGTAGCTCTCTTGTTCATGGCGAACTTTTTTTCAGGGTTATTTTTATTTTCTAAATCTATTTTCTGCATGCAGGATTTGAGCAGGCACGAGAAAACTTGAATTTTTGTTTGTTTCATCTCATTTTCAACTTTGAGGTGAAATTTCCCAACATCACACTAAGAAATGGAGTTCCAGACTATTACAACCTCGTAAGTGTTTGATTATCCATGGATATGAACACCTTTAGGCCTGAGATCCACGTCGCCCAGCAAAGCCGCCGCGACAAATTGAGATTCCACAATGCTTCATCAAATCCACCCAATCATCATTTCGGAGTTTACGATAATAGTAATAATATGAACAACACTCATCAACAACTATCCGCCGCGAATTTATCCTATGTTCCCTCGGAATTTTGTCCGGAAATCAATAATTTCAATCACCCTTCAGACACGGTGATTAACCGTCATGACCCACAATCATACTTTAGCACATGGAAAAGCATTGGCTCACAATCCACCACTGGTAATTGTTGGGTGTCTGCTAATAGTAATATTACTAATCAAACCCCGGGTTTTGTCGGCGAGGGCCAGCTGCCTTGTTCTTCTACAGCATTAGACGTCAAGCCTTATACTAACCTAGGATATCAAGACTTGCATTCATCACAGTCCAGTGATTATTATCACAGTGCGTTGCAGGAGCTCGTTAGCACGTCAAGTGTTCGATCTTTTGTCCCGGTCAGTTCTCTGAGGCAGAAGAGTTCGGAGGAAACTAGCCACGGGCCTTGGGTTGTTAATGGTGGCGAGCTTTTACTCCTTCCGGCCTACGCCGATCATTTGGGCCTTAAAGGCCCGGATGATTTCGCAGCGGCTAAGGAAAATTCTAATGCGCAGGCCCTTTCGTTGTCCCTTTCGTCCGTCCCATCGCCTAAAGTGCACGAGACTCAGGTTGCTGAGAGAGATAATGACATGGTTCAAGATTTCAGAATTCCTAAAATCACGGGAAATGCCCGTCAAGATGTGGCCGGAACTCAGGTCTTGGCCAATCGGAACCTGGGCCCGCTCGGGCCTTTCACCGGGTACGCGACGATCCTCAAAAGTTCGAAGTTTTTGAGGCCGGCGCAGATATTATTGGAAGAGCTCTGCGGTGTTGGCCGGCCGAAGAATGTCGGGATTTGTGAAGAGCCTGATAAGGTTCTTCTTGAGGAAATTAGGGTTTCTGGTGAAGGTGTTGGGAATGGTATTGATCCAGCTGGCATGAAAGCAATGGCGGGCGATTCGAGCGGGTGGATGGATTCTTATCGGCCCGAAAATCTTCAAAAGAAGGCGAAGCTTTTGTATATGCAGGATGAGGTTGGTATAAACTTTTGTTAGTCTTTTTTCTTTTTGGAATATAAGCTTGTTTTGATGATCAAATTTGATGTTGTTAATTGATTGAATATGCCACGAGTTAATTTTTGTTGATCGAAGTTGTTCATTGTTGTTTATACTATAATAAATTAAGTTCTCTGGAACTAATACTGAAATTCAAGGGTTGAACTGTATTGAATTTGTGTATGGTTGCTCATTATTGGTTTCAAGGAGAGCTCCTTTATAGATCTCTTTTGTAAGGCTTAAGTTTTGTCTTGAAACTGCTTTTATGATTCCGTGGTTTTATACAATAGTAACTTTTCCTTGTTAGAAGTCTATGGAGAACTCTAGGCTATCATTTTCTTAATTACTGCTATATATCCATTGATTTTATTACAAGTCGTTGCCAAGGGTATCTATCTAGAGTGGTGTTTGTAAAGGTTGATATCAATTATTGTTACTTTTTAGTACTCGAAAATTCATTTTTCTTTTTCTCTAATTAAGTTTATCTTTGTACTTTGACCACCATATTTGATTGAAGCGTCGCATGCTTAGACAATTTACAAACCCATAATTTTCATATCAACAACCAAGAAATGCACACCTCCATTCGCAAATTGAGTAGGTTTCTCGGGATGATATTGGGAACTTTTTCTTTTGTCATCCTTTTTCTTCTCTACTTATTATTTCATAAGCCAGTATTTGTTCTCAGACCAAAAGATACCTAGAGAATATATGGGCCATCCCTTGTCTCAAACCTGAGACATGTGACATGTTTTTGTAAAATTGTAGCTTTTTTATGATGAGACATTTGTGTTTCCTTGTTTTCTTTCTCCAAACCACATGCATACTGGGGCGGTGGGGGGTTAAGAATGATGTTTCATAAAAGTAGCGATTGATATCAGACAAAAACGTTACAAGCTTAAATAAATAAGCAGTTCCACGTTAGATATTGACCGTGGAGTTGTTGTTAGCATAACACAAACAATGTGGACTTTGGTACTCTCATATACTATGACATTTTATATTCACTATTAATTTGTAACAAAATATTGTGCCGTGGTCTCTAATAGGTGTACAAAAAGTATAAACAGTATAATCAGCAGATGCAGATGGTTGTTTCGTCCTTCGAATCAGTGGCCGGTCTAAGTGCCTCCACCCCTTATGTTTCGTTAGCTTTGAAAATGGTGTCCAAGCATTTCCGATGTCTGAAGAACGTGATAACGGACCAACTCAAAAGCATTCGAAACGCTTTGGGTGAAGAGTTATTGTCACCCTCTGCCGGAACGAGCGGCAGCAAAGGCGAAGCCGGTGTTTCGATGTTGAAGTTCTTCGACCAAAGCTTTCAGAAGCAGAAAGGGGCGAGCAATAATCTAGGCATTAATCTTGATGGCCAAAATATTTGGAGGCCTCAGCGGGGCCTACCGGAACGAGCCGTCTCAATTTTGCGTGCGTGGCTGTTTGACCATTTTCTTCACCCGTAAGAATCTCACACAACAGATGGTTATTCAATATATACATTCTCGTTTCGATTTTAGTTGAATTGAGTTTATTTTTCTGTGAAGGTATCCCACGGACACTGACAAGCATATGCTGGCCACACAAACTGGCCTAACAAGAAACCAGGTATGTTTATATGTTTATTCTCCCTGTTAATTCTGTATGAGTTCGACCCGTTTGCCTGTAAGCACGATAGATTACTGAGTGTATGTGTTCAGTTTCTAGGTTTTAAGCAAAATGTAGATTTATTTATGCTATACTAAAAAATTAATTCGGGTTCCGGCATTTCACCGCCATCTTTACATTTAGTTTTTTACGGCATTTATTAATATGATTGGAATAACTACCAAGACCACTCATAATTAAGTTTAAAATTGCTTATATACATCCTCTTTTTCCTTTTCTTTTTTTTATTAACAAATTACCCTGCAATTTATAAAATTGGAAATACGCCGAGGGTGTATTTGTAATTTTTAATAATACCTCTATTTTTTTTGTGTTAATTGAAGTTCATGAGCAGTATCTTTTTATCATCCTTAATAGTATCCTATTCATCGGACTAGCTGGCACCACTTGTTACATCAATTTCAATTTTGCCTGCCCAATTCAGGTTTCTAACTGGTTCATCAACGCTCGTGTCCGTGTTTGGAAACCGATGGTCGAAGAGATACACATGTTGGAAACCAAAGGAATGGTCGATACAGGATCAGATGGGAAAACCACAATCGCTGATTGTGATCAAGCAAACTACACCGGGCAATGTTCGGATACAGTCAGAACAACCAAAATGCACGACAGTTATTCAAGTCACCTCGACCCTTCAGAACACACTCCGGACAGGTCGAACCCAAGCACGACGTGGAATCAAGAAAAGCGATCAAGAATCGATTATCACGTTCCGACGAGTGTCTTCGACGGATCATCAATGGGGTTTGTGCCGTCTCATCATAGTGGAGTTGAGATGGCGGGGATGGGTGCGGTGTCGTTGACTTTGGGTCTCAGGCAAAGTGCGGAGAACGGTCAACGGCAGCCGTTGCAGCCGGAGCATCACCGTCTGAGGCAGCATTATGGAGGTCAGATTATTAGGGACTTTGTTGGCTGATTTTAATGTTAGGCTTAATTAAATTAGTTGATGGGGTTTAAGGTAGAAATAAGACAGCTTGGAGAAAGGCTGGGGACAAAATCTTAGGAAAATTACAACTTGAAAAAGAAAAATCTGACAATTCTCCAGAAATGTAACATAAAAGGAGTTGCTAGCTAGAGCAAATTTAGTTGGCATATTAATGGAGAAAATGTGTGGATATCAAGTGTAAGGGTTTAATCTATGGGCAAAATATTTTGTGAAATGGGGGTTTAGAAAACTTTTTCTTGCGGCTAATATATTTCGGAATTTGGAATATTTGTTTTGTTCGTTTTCTATATATTTAAGTGATATTTTTACATTTCACAAAGCTTTCTGATCATTTCTCAAGACAAAACTACTTCTGTTAAATGGTATGATATGATAGCTGTTTTTTTTTTTTTTGTCTGTCTTGTGAGATGGTTATATTTATATCACCCCTGGCTGGCGCTCCCTGGCTAGGTGGAGAGCGCCAAGGGCCTTGTCACTTATCAGCTTTCGATTTATACAAAATAGCATACAAACACAAACATAGCCGGAGATGGAGGCATATTATATTGGGCCCTGTTCCAGGCCTCCCCTACCCTCATCCCACTTTCGTGTGCTGCGACTCATCATGCCTTTGTGTGATAGCTTGACAGCGATCACGCGCAGACCAGTATGTATTTATATGTAAATTAATTGTTACTGAGTGTATGTGTATTCCATCCTGTGTACCGTATTGTATGATAGCGTTTCTTCTTATATTGCTACCCACGAATACATACCACAATTTCCATTTCACCTCCCTATTTCCATTTTTATCCAATTTTGTTAGACGACTGACATATTTTTGAAATAGATAGGTACTGTTATGTGTGTGTCTGTTAATTGTGTAGTACGAGTAGTAATTATCTGCGTTAATTAATATATATTATGCATGCATCATGATATCGAGTCAAAATTAAATAATAATATAAATTTATCTAGAGATTGATAAAATGATACGAGTAATAAAAATTAAAAAGAGTAATAAAAATTAAAAATATAGATTGGGATGCTTTTGGTAGCAGAGCCAATCATCGATTCTCTTGAGAGTTCACTATTAAATATAAAAATAAAATAAAATAAAATTTCAAAGCGGACGTATTTGGCAACCGCGTTCTGGATTGTTTCAGTCTATTTTGGGAATTATGGGGCCAGTTTGAAAAAAAAAAAAAGAAGAAAATATGCGGGACGCTGTTGCCACCAGTCGGGGTCAATACGTTAAAAAAAATCCAATTCCGGTACGCTGGTGGCAATATCGTCCCGAGTTCCCATAATTCCCAAAATAAATTGAAATTCAGGATGCGGTTGTGAATGCGTCCCGCATTGTATTTTTTTTATTAGCGGGACGCTGTTATCAAAAGCGTCCCAATCTTTTTTTAAATTTTTTTTTTCTACTCCTGTATCTTTTATCAATTTTTGAATAAATTTATATTATTTATTTAATTTTGCCTAGAGATGATCGATGAATATAAAATTATGCGCGTGTATATTTATAATCGCTTCTTGTATATTCATTCGGGTGCATGTTATATTATGCATCGGCGTCCATGATATACCAACTCCTGTCGACAATTTATTAGGTGCATCTGGATGTACCTTACTAGGTGCACCCTATAAAAATCTGTTATCATTCAGTTATACGTGATGATATATGACAGTTATACGTGATGATATGTGACAAAAAATTAGAGTTAGGGTTTAATTTTTTTTAGGGTTTAGTTTTCTATTTTTAGGATTTAATTTTTCATTTTAAGGTTTAGTATTTCAATTTTTTTATTAATTTTTCATTTTAGAGTCCCGACAAAAATCTATTATTCTACCAGTTATATGTGATGATATGTATTAGTTATATGTGATTATATGTGCCAGTTATGTGATGATATGTGTCAGTTATATGTGATAATATATGATGGAAATTCAGGGTTTAGAGTTTAATATTCAATTTCGGGGTTTAATTTTTCATTATAGGGTTCAGTTTTCCATTTTTAGGGTTTAGTTTTTTCGTTTTAGGTTTATTTTCTTTCATTCGAGGATTTTAGATTTAGATTTCAATTATTGTGATGATATGTATTTTATACTTATATTTTATTATTTATTTATTTAGTTGGTACTAGTTTGAGACGTGTGCTATACAAATTTTGAAAAATAAATTATCATTTTGAAAAATATTTATTAATTATTGTTCATTTAATTTGACGCAAAAAAGTTTATTTTCTTACATGGTACCGGACATTCTCCTAAATTAAACAAGCATTGGAGATGCTAGATGAGTCAACACAGAATCTCCTAAACTGAACAAGCATTGGAGATGCTCTAATCATAGATCGAAGAGTCAACACAAAAAATAGTATTTTAATGATTAGTTTGTAGTGTTTACTTTCCTTGGTGATTGTTTATTTCGGGAACCCGTGTAATTATTTGGCAAAATAGATCGGTAATTAAACAAGAACATGGATTTGTCAAATTTTTAGTCGAAATAGAAAAAGTATCTAGAAACTCGCAAACAAGCACGTAACCAGATCACACAAGATTTAGTTGTGAAATAAAAAAGTTGTTGAAGGCCGGTGTAGTTATCAACGAGCTTTCGAATTATGTCGAGGCACAAATCAATTATTTCTTTGCCGATTGTGTAGTGTCCTTTGGCGAAGTTGTTGGGAGCATCCGCCTTGCCGCTTATGAGTTGTTCCGGGTGGAATAACTGGTGGTATGTTTCGGTGCGGACCTCATCAATCAAAGTTGGCTCCAGATCTACAAACACAACACGAGGAATGTGCTTTCGCTGGAGAAAGTATTGAAGGCATCATCACCATTTAATGTAAATATAAATTACATAATATAAGAATTGGAGAAAAGAAGAAAATACCTCTTGTTGGAGGAGCCACCCTTCTAGATAAGGAAGAAGCGGAAAAGAGGAGAATTCAATGAGGTTCATCCACGGAAGGTGATTCAGGGCCTAAGATCTGGCATAAACTGCAGTAGTCTTGTCTACATAAGACTACCAATCTTATTTGGGCATGAGAGAAGCTTTCCCTAGCGTAGACAATGGGAGTTAAATTGGGAGAATGCTACCAGTAGCTTCAGTTGTTGAATCTCGTGCATGTCGCAAATCATCTTAAACGATCAATTTGGATAAAACCCTAGATCCTTCATACATTCAAGCTTTAAATCATTTTACGGGACTGATCGGGAGAGAGTAGGGGGAAGAAGTGAGATGGAGGTGGAGATGGAGGATTTGGTGGCTAGGGAAAAAATGAACAATAATTTTCTTTTTATTCCAATACAAATTAAAAACTTATTACATTCTAGAAGGTCTTTATTATATACGTTCTAAACAATTAACTATACTAGAGTGTATTCATAATATACGTTCTATAAAGTGAGTTTTCTAGAACTGATTTTATAATATACGTTCTAGATATGGCCAGTCTACGATTACTTAGAACGTATATTTTAAAACCTATTCTAGTGTATAAATTTTTTTATTACAAAAATACCACTAGAAAACCTTTTTTTTTGTACGGGTGTTTATTAAAGGCAGCAGAAGATATAACTACTTGATTCTTCACTTAATATTTACTGGTTTTGAGCTCAAACTGATATAGTAAAATTTTAAGTTTCCCTTGAAGTAGAGTTACCTCTGTGGCTTGATCCTTAACAACACAAAAAATAGGATGGAACTTAAACAAGACAGAATTATCTTGAGCAAATTGATATAGAAAAATGAGATTTTTAGTGATGTAAGGAACGAGTAGCAGATTCTTGAGATCATATATGGATGCACAATTAGAAGATTTACGCTTAGTGTTTCCAATGTGTGTAATAAACATACATGTTCCATTTCCCATGTGCAACTTGTAAGATAGTTTTGAGGCTTGACATGTTATAAGTGGCATGATTTGTAGCACCTGAGTCAGGAACCACTTAAAGTGTTTAATATGACTTAGGTGTTGTCCACAATCTGAGATGCAACCATACTAGTAGGATTGTAGCCTCTGTTATTATTCTGCCTTGATCCTTGACTCTGACTTAGAGGATTAGGGACAATGTTCAAATCAGCTCTATAGTATCACTTATGTGTAGTATGATTTGTGTAATTGCAAATCTGACAAGCAATTTTGTAATTGGAGTTCCTCTTCCTTGTCTGCCACCTCCTCTAAAATAGGCTCCTCCTCCTCTAGAGGTTTGAGTGGGAGCATAATTATCTCTCATGTTGCCTTGAACAACCATATTGGCAACTAAAGTATTGCTATCATCAACCATAGTAGGATTAGTACTTCAATCCTATTTTCAAAACTCAGAAGAAGAGCACTCACTTCATTCATAGTAAAAGCTCAGGTCTAGAGGTAACTGAAACCACTACTGAGTCATATTCACTACCAAGACCAAATAGTTAGTGCATAACTTGAACAAACTCAAAAACTCTTTCACTAGGAGGCTAAAGAATCACAACAAAATTTAATCTTGTTAAGGTATTCTCTGATGGAAAGATCATATTTTTTCACTTTGGAGCACTAGTTTAAAATAGTGGATTGGTGGCACTTCAAAAGGTTTATAAGTGGCACTTTTGGACCGCCAATGATTCGGACAACACTTAAAACCTAACCAATACGAGTGGCGGTTCAAACCGCCACTTAAAAGGTAAGCGGGTGATGCTTATTAACATTGAAGCGCCACCAAAAATGGCACTATGCAGTTAGAAGCACCACTTAAAACTGAAGCGGGTGGCGCTTAATAACTTTGAAACGCCACTTAAAACTAAAGCGGGTGGCGCTTATTACGTTCGAAGCGCCACTTAATACTTAAGCGGATGACGCTTATTAACTTTGAAGCGCCACTTAAAACTGAAGCGGGTGGTCCTTATTATATTTGAAGCGCCATTTAAAATTACAACAGGTGGAATTCTTTAAAGTCGAAGCGTCACTTAAAATCAAATTGTTGGCGCTTATTAAGTTTTTGAAGCGCCACTTAAAATATAAACTTTTGACATCGGTTCAACCTTAGAAGCACCACCTTTGTTTTGTTTGTTTTTTCAATCCCTATTCCTGCACATAAAGCTTTTCCCAAAATGTGATGCATAATTAAAACTTGCAAATAAAAATATTCACCGAACATTTTCATTCAATTTTGCACAATTAAGCCCAAATATTCAATGCAAACACAAATCATCTAAACAAATAGTTTCATCCAACTTTTTATATCATTCATGACAAATATCTCTCTCAACCATAATAACTCAACTCATTAATACTCATACTAAATCAACAAATGCTTAGAATTACGAATTTGAAAGAATGCCAATAAATATCTTGCAAAAATATTTCTAATATCATCGAACTCCAACGTTGAGTAAGGATCTTGATTCGCTCTCCAATACTTATGTGAAAAATATTGAAATAAAATATTAGATTTATTAATACTAACTAATTATGACTTAAAAACTTCTAACTATATTAACATTAGAGATAATAATATATAAATCAACTTACCATTCCAATATTCGACTATTAGAAAATTGTTGATAATGTCGTACATGTACCTAATCACATAATAACCACATTCGGTAGGCCCCGGTTGCTTGCGATACTTGAAAAAAAGAGATTGTAAATAATAAAGATTAGTTGTGAAGTACAACTTATAAGATGAGTTATATTAATACATAAAATATCTCAAATTAATAAAAAAAATTATTATATGTATTACCTTCACCTAGAAAGTGTTATACATTTACCATTACTCTTTATTAATGATGGAATCCTAAAAGCCCCACATCTCAAAATATGATATTTAAGTCTTTTTAAGAAACACGCGTAAAAAAAAATTAAATTACAAAAAAAAAAAAACTCATCAAAACTAAGAAAAAAAGAATTGATTTAAGTTACAAAATAATTGATAGCTCGATAATCATTAACTCCTCCAGTTACACCATGATAAATTAACAGAGACTTCACAAAGATTAAGGTTTCCTGTGTAAAAAAATAAGTTAATAAAGAAATTAATCTATTCAATTCAATAGAATATGATTAAAATAAGAAAACAACAAAATTACTAAGAATAAGTCGTAGAAGAAAAAGGAGGGAGAAAATGCACAAAACTTTACAATTGAGCAGGCATGGCTGAGATAGTAAGAACAACAATTAATAATAACAATAATAGAAAACATAATTATAATACTACTACTACTAATTATTATTATCTCTGAAAGTTTATTACATTATTAAAATGAACTATCTTCAACTTCTAAATTGTTAGAAACATCTTTTAAATTTGTACGCTTCTTGAATCGAGACTCTAAATATTCACCTTTGTAATGTTTGGATGGTCGAGCTTATGCCAGACAGCTACTTCTTGTCTAAAGATGTCCAAAGAGCTGCACTGTTAGCAGCTATGGTTAGACGTGTCCAGACGATTCAAACCGTCGGTTCGGTTTCGGCAGAAACTTCGAACCGGAACCGAACGATGAAACCGGTCGGTTTGCGGCGGTTTGCAAACCGCCGGTTCATGGTTTGGTCCCGATTCGGTTTGGACGGTTTAGCCGGGTTTTTTTTTGTTTTTTTTAAATATAAAAAATTCATATGTTTTGGATTTTTGAAGTTAAAATATATTTTTTAAAATGTATCAAATGAGAAAAATTATATTAGAAGAATACTTTGAAAATTTAAATTTATTAAAAAAAATAAAATTGAACCATTTATAATATTTGAATTTAAAATAAAAAAAATTATATTAGAAGAATTTTAATAAATTCAAAAAAAAATTAAAAAGAAATTGGACTTGAACTATTTTCAAATATTTGAAGTTAAAATTTGAAATTTTAATTTCAAATAATTGAAGATAGTTGCCTACGTATCCCTAACCTTGAGAATCAAAGTCCACGCAGTTCTCACTTACCTTACTTACTTTGGAATCGGAAGCGGTGGTGCGGGGGGTACCATACTCATCCATTTACTGACTCGTTGCTAGATCCCGTAGTATCATAATACGTCTCGCTCTCTTCATCTTCACTAAGAACGTTTTTTTGTTTCCGTCGATCGGCGTTGACCCAATCATGCAATAACATTTGACACTCGAGATTGTGAGGTGTAAGTTTGGATCTCCGCTCGTCCAGCATGTACCCCCCTTCACTGAATGCTTGTTCGACTGAAACGGTTGATACGGGAACGACCAATATCTCACTCGCAATGATGTTAACAACGGGATAAAGTGATTTCCTCGATGCCCACCAATTCAAAATATCAAACTCGATGTCGGCTTCATTTTCCCCCAACGTTCCATACTCAAAAGCCGTTGTTAGATAAGCTTCAATTTCTCGATAAGGGTTAGAACCGAATAAATAACCCTAATGCCCCATTCGTGACTTTTTTTTAATTTCAAGAAATCTTAAAATCCCTCAATTTCATCGTCGCCGTCACCACTTCTACTAGGATTACCACTTCTAGTAGAAGTTTGTCGCCCGAAACTCATAGGAAGAGGACCATCAAAACTTATACTATATTCTTTAAATATATCATATAAAGACTTTTTCWRATTTTGAATYATAMTTTCAACGGAAGGATATTCATASTRTTCAAACGGCAATAAAGTATCATAATAACTATTAAAATAAAATTCTAAACCACTTTCTCTATTATTAGGATCTAATAATGTAGCAACTAAAAATATACTTGGAATGTAATGAGAATACTTCAACCATTTTTGTTTCATAGATATAACACATTCTTCCAATCGTTCATTTTTCATGCATTCCTTAAAGACGAATGTAATTTTAACACAATTTTCAAGAAAGAAGAAGACTGGATTGTTGATGAGATAACCCTATCTAACCGGAACTCCAAGACCATAAACACCCTTTGTGGATATATTGACTCGAACTACTACAAGGTTATCGAAAAGTGCGAGTCGGGAAAAGGCATGGGATGCATTGCAGAGGGTGTGTGAAGGAACCCAAAGTGTGAAGAAATCAAGATTAAGAATGCTGACTGCTACTTTTGAGTCGATGAGGATAGATGAGAAAGAGTCCATCATGGTCTATGCCATGAGACTTTTAGACATCGCAAATGAGTGCGGGGAACTTGGTGAAGCGATGACTAACCCACGCCTTGTGGGAAAGTTGCTCAGATCCATCTTAAAGAAATCCAGCATCAAGGTGGTAGCCATAGAATAAGCCAAGGACACAGACGATCTAGACTTCGATGCTTTAGTAGGTTCCCTCAAGACCTTTGAGATGGAACACTTTGGTTCCAACTCCAAAGAAAAAAATGTTGATCTAACCTCTGATGTTAACTCTGATGATGAAGACATTGATTGGAGAGAGCTACTAGATAATATTGATGCTACCACACTTGGAGAAGACGAAGTGTCTCTTGTGTCTCAATGTTTCAACCGATTCCTGAAGAAGAAAAATAATATTAGAGGATCTAGTTCAGAACTCAAGCCACAGATGCCAACACAAAAATCGACAGGGCGACCTCTTGCCAGATTCCAATCTTCACCTTCGGAGTCCAAGATCTCCATCTCGCCGAAGCCTCTCAATGAAGTTCAATGTCATGAATGTAAAGGTTGGGGACACTATAAAAATAAATGTGCAAATACTCTGAGAAAGAAGAACTTGATCGCAACAGAGTACAAAGAAGATGACAACGATCCTGACACTCTGATTCAAGCTTTTGTGTTGCCTACTTATGAAAATTTGTCAAAAGATCAATAGCTTGCCCGCAAGAGAATGGGGTCGCYCGTAGTTTGGCAACTTGACTCGAGTCGTCTCTCGAGGAACATACAATCGGAATTTTTTAATAGTTTGTTCAGCTCAATAACACATAAATTGGGGGGGGGTTGATTGTTTTGATTATCTAGAAATTTAAAACACATGAACAATAATTAAAACTAGGTATTTAAATTCAGCAACTAGAACATGTAAACTAAAGAAATTAATCTAGAACTTAAACGAGATCAATGAGCATAAACGGACAGCAATTATCTAGAACGCAATGAAAATGAAATGAATTAACTAAATGAGAATGATAACCAATCATTAATTAAACAAAGATTATGAATTAAATACCAAAAGTATCTAGGGTTCTAAGCATAAAACAATTCAAAAACAATAATTGAAACGCAACTACTTAATTACATAAATTAAACTACGAAAATGAATAAAGGGTTTAGAGTACTTATTAAACTAGAAAGCGTAGTAAATTCTCCAGCTAGTCCGGAGAGGTGGTTGATCTCGGTCGAAGAACGAATCACGAACGGATGGTTGGAGCTTGGCGATCCTCGAATCTTCGATCTTGATCAATTGTTGTAATAGGGATGTGGACGGTGTTGTTCTCGAACCAAAAGATCAAATATTCAGAGTATGGGTGAGAGGTGTCTCCTTTTGGGACGGACTTAGGGGGGTTTATATAGATTTCCCTTAACTTGGAGCATAAGAAACCCTAAATTCCCAATTCTGGGCCGCCGCGTCGACGGTGCGTCGACAGTGCATCGACTGACGCGTGCTGGCGCTTGGCGTTGCTGCTGCCTGGGTGTGCGCATCGGCCGGGCAGATGTGTCGACTGACGCAGTCATGGATCGCCGCTTCAGCAAGTTTCGTCAACGGTGCGTCGACTGACGCTCCTTCAGTCGACGCTTCAGCAAGTTGCGTCGACGGTGCATCGACTAACGCTCCTCCAGTCGACGCTTCAGCAAGTTGCGTCGACCCTGCGTCGACTGACGCGGATCATGGCTCGCGTCGACGGGGCATCGACGCTCGCGTTAGTCGACGCGGCAGAGCGTCTTCCTCAGCTTCTCTATCTCTTTGCTACTCGTTCACCGGAAAGCTCGTTCTCCATTTCTTGAACATCAACTTCATCTAATTATGTGCTGAACTCTTCCGGTTTCTTAGCTGTAAGGTGAAAAACAACGAAACATCACCTAATTGCATCAATTACGATCAAAATACCGTAAAATAAGCTGGAACTATGAAAATACGAAATTAAGCTTAAATCATCCAACTTATACCAAAAACAAATAGATAAAACAAGCTAAAATACTACTGAAAATAAGGACAAATACGTGCTAATCAACTACCCCACGCTTAATTGGTTTGTTCGTCCTCGAACAAATGATAGATTCAAAGTATAGCAAGAGATGAAAATCAGTCCAAGCAATGAGTCGTGCTATGCTACTTAAATAATTTTGAAAATAAAGGTACATGCGATGCAACTTCAAACACTCCACCCGTATAACATTGTCGCTTCAAAATCGAATTCATGCATCCTCACAAAAGGGAAATATATAGGGGTGAACACTCAAGCACTCGAGTATTTTCTGCATAGGACGTGTATACGCTCAAATCATATAAATACAAGCACTATAAATAAGCACCGAAAATCAATCTCTTTTCAATCGCAAATTAAGTGTGTTATCGAACAAAGAATCGGAAAAGGTCTTTTCGGGTTGTAATGTAAGGATTTTTGGACGGGTATGGAATATATAAGTCGTGTGGCTAACTCACGATCTAACGTGATCAATAACTCACCAAACCTATTCTAATCAAGGAGCAATACGCTTCACCTCGTCAAAAGATAAAAACCTCACTAAACACTCATAACGTAGCCTTTAAACTTTGGCTATTTCCTAACTCGTAACTCTAAACCGACTTTTGCTCGAACCACTTAAACACAATTGAAGCTCATAACACGCTTCTTACACAACTCATGCCTTCTAAACAATAGGCTTATAAAATAAAATAAATAATAAACACAAGCCTTTATTAGTGCTTAGGCAATGACTAACACCATTCTCCATCCTTCTTATTTTCTTTTCTTTTTTTTTAATATATCCCCCTTTAATTCTGTTTTATGGGGTCTTTCTTTTTCTTCTTTCCTTTTTTCTTATTTTTTATTTCTCTTTTTTTTTGAAGGATGGTGATCCTTAATTTCAAAAATTCATAAATCTTTTTTTTTAAAACCCCAAAACACTAATAACCAATAAAGATTACTAACTCCTGCCCCACGCTTTTAATGGGTTGTAGGAGTCGACTCAAAAATCACTCATGGCTAATGGAAATGGATTATTTGGCTGTGATTGGCTCATTCGGGATTTATAGTGGCTAAAATTTATGAATATGGCCGGAATAGGGTTTTATTTGTGCCTTAACGTCATTTTCCAAGTCAACTACACACAGCGGTTTCAAAGAGATCTCAAATCAAAACTCATTCAAGTACATGCAAAAATGATAAACACTCAGGCTACTCACTGGCTTTTTGCATGAAAAAGTTTTGAATTAACGCCGCTTCCAAAGTTTTGCGAAATCAATTGCGTCCAAGTACCATTTTACAATATATAAATAATTATTTTGAAAAATTTATGCACTTATGCACGATCAAAGACAAAAACATCAAATCATATATAGCTAACTTCGACAGGCATGCCATACAAACACAATTTAGCGTAGAAATAGCAAACAATCACGTGAAAATTGAAAAATTGCACACAAATTTCAACCATACTCATTGCACACAAATCTCAATCATACTCAACCATCCCCCCCTCTTAAAAACTCGGCAATCCCCTGATTGTCATAAATATAAAGAAAAGTAATTCAAACAAGGAAAGGGGTAAGAAAACGTCCCTGGAAATGAATGGTCGAGTCTTTTTCATTGAAGTTGCGCAATTTCACGTTCCCAGAGCCGCGTGATTGGATTCGTCCTTAAAACATAACAACCAAAATAATAAAAAAAAAAAATTAAAAATAACGTTATCAGCAATAATAAATTTATTAAATCATTGCCACGGCTCTTCAGCAAATCGTTGAACAAAACGACTATTGAAAATCATTGCTTCCGCCCAGGGCAGTCGGTCGCCATGTGCAGGCGGCGTCGACATGGCGTCGACTGACGCGGATCATCACCCGCGTCGACGCTCACGTCAGTCGACGCGACAGTAGGTTGGCGACAAGTTTTTACCGTTCGTATTCCAGCGACTACCCCTCTCCTAAATGATTTTTAACCATGGATAACTGCATAATCTCACAATAAAAATAAAAACGTCCACGGTGCAAGAAATACGAAAAAGCAAGGCGTACGAAAAATAAAATTTTATTAATTGCTGAAACAAAACACGTAGACAACCGAAATAAAATCAAAATTGCAATAAACTAAATATGATAAGGTGGAAAGAAAATTCCACGACTCGATTATGGAAAAACATAAATAGATAAATAATAGCAAGCCCTAAGAATCTAAGGGGATTTGAAACCCAATCGCTCTACCGCGACGATCTTCTTGCTAGCCTCTTCTAAGCAGTGCTGCCAAAATCCTAAATTCCACTCGTTCGCCGCGTTTCTCACATTAAAATCCTTGATTTGGGCCTCCAACTCCTCAATTCGTCGTAAGAGTGCAAATTTCTCCTCGCGGATTGCATGGTTACTTCGCAAGAGGGTTATTCCGTCTTGTGTCAAATTTCCTATCTCGGATTCCGCTTCCCTCAACCCCTCGTTGATCTCCTCCGCCCTTCTCAATTCGTTCTTGAGAGCATCAATTTGGAGGGTGTAGTTAACCTCATCCAATTGATAATCACCAACCAAATCGTTCGCCTTCTCGACTTCATCATGCAGCTGGTCCAATTTCTCGTCGTGCTCCTCTCTCAGCATCCACCTCTTCTCGTGGTTTTTGGTGGTTTTTGGAATTGGCCTCATGGTAAGGAAAGGTGTGCAGTGAAAATATTTTGGAGTAAGGAGATGTAGAGCTTTGAGAATAATGAAATTAAGAGTGAAAGGGTTTGGTTTATATAGGGATCAAAAGACCTTAAAAATAGGAATCCTAAATTCACCCAAATTATAGATAAAGGAAAAGATATTAAGTTTCCTTATCTAATTAGAACTCCTTTAAGACAAAAGATCTTGACCCCAATCTTGACAAATTTCGTGCAAATAAATCCCAAAAAATTCACTCACCTATTTAGAATAAAACTCCCAAAAATCGCAGCTAAAACTTACCAAAAAAATTTGCTCACACGCACAGGTGGCGTCGATGCCGCGTCGACGCTGCGTCAGTCGACGCACGCGCCCAGGAAGCGTCGTTTCCGCGTCAGTCGACGCGCGTGCCTAGGAAGCATCGTTTCCGCGTCGACGCCGCGTCAGTCGACGCGGCTGCAGGCTGGTTATCTTGCGAATCTTTCACTCTTCAAAAGATCAATTAATCTTATCTCGAACTAAATCCTGTTCAAACACTTACAAAAAGTAGAAAAAAAGAAATAACTAAAATAAAAGAAAATCAAAATAAAGAAAATACAGTAACTTGGGTTGCCTCCCAAGAAGCGCATCTTTTAACGTCGTTTGCTCGACGTAACTGTGCCGTGATTAAACTGCCATCGGAGGTGGGTCCACCATCGCCCACACTTCGCGATCTTGATTTGTTAACTCTCCGTCACGGTACAATTTAACGCGGTGCCCATTAACTTGAAATGTTGCGTCTCGTTTTTCATCGTAAAGGGTTACAGCTCCAAACTCGTTGATCTCTTTTATCACGAATGGTCCACTCCACTTTGATTTTAGTTTCCCTGGAAAAAGTTTAAATCTCGAGTTAAAGACCAGAGCTAACTTACCTACCTCCAATTGCTTGTTGACGAGTTTCCGATCATGGTAGACTTTGGTCATCTTCTTTTGCCTCCATGCAGTATCATAGGACTCATTCCTTATCTCCTCAAGTTCAGTTAGTTCCAACTTCTTGTACTCGCAAGCCTCGTCATAATTCAAGTTCAGTTTCCGAATTGCCCAACAAGCTCGATGTTCTAGCTCAACGGGCAAATGGCAAGCTTTCCCATAGATTAGGCGAAAAGGGCTCATTCCAAGCACTGTCTTGTAGGCTGTTCGGTATGCCCACAGTGCGTCGACAAGTTTGACTGCCCAATACTTTCGACTCGGCCTGACTATTTTCTCGAGGATGGCCTTAAGTTGACGGTTGCTCGTTTCGACTTGACCAGACGTTTGAGGTTGGTAAGGCGTAGCTACCTTGTGTCGAACCCCATATTTTTTCATCAACTTTGCAAACGCCTTGTTACAAAAATGGCTTCCTCCATCACTTATTATCGATTTTGGCACCCCGAATCTACTGAAAATATTTTCTTGGAGGAATTTGAGAACAACTTCAGCATTAGCTCTTCGAGTAGGGATTGCTTCCACCCATTTTGATACGTAGTCGACACCAACAAGGATGTACTCAAAATCTCCACTCTTAGAGAAAGGTCCCATAAAGTCTATCCCTCATACATCGAAAATCTCTACCACTTGGTTGGGTACCTGTGGCATTTCATCTCGCTTACCTATGTTTCCGGTCCGTTGGCAGTTGTCACAAGTTTTGCAATATTCAAACGCATCAGCAAATAAACTCGGCCAATAAATTCAGGCTTGTAACACTTTAAACGCCGTCTTTTGAGCTCCAAAATGCTCTCCATGGTCATGGCAAAATTGGAGAATGCTCTCCATTTCGTCGTTCGGAATGCATCTCCTATTTAGACCATCCTTGCAGCGTTTGAAAACATCGGGATCATCCCAAAAGTAGTCCCTGCATTTACTCAAAAATCTCTTCCGTTCTTGGTAGGATAAATGGTTAGGAACTATTTTGCAAACAAGATAATTCACAATATCAGCGTACCAAGGAGTAATTAATTGCTCAAGATTAAAAACATTTTCATAAGGAAAAAGATCGTTAATCATAAATTTCTCCCCCTCATTCTCCTCAATTATCATTCTAGACAAGTGATCCGCCACAATATTTTCACAACCTCGTCTATCTTTTATTTTCACATCAAATTCTTGTAGCAACAAAATCCACCTGATAAGACGTGGCTTACTTTGTGGTTTGGAAAACAAATGGCGCAAAGCAGCATGATCCGTATGTACAATTACCTTGGCTCCAACTATATATGGTCTAAATTTGTCAAGCGAAAATACGACTGCCAGTAATTCTTTTTCTATTGTGGTATAATTACGTTGAGCATCGTTTAGCATATAACTAGCATAATAAATGACTCTAAGCAACTTTTCCACACGTTGTCCCAAAACAGACCCCACCGCCTCATTAGAGGCATCGCACATAATTTCAAAGGGTAAGGTCTAGTCAAGAGCAACAACCACAGGGGCAGACGTAAGACTCTCTTTTAATTCATTAAATGCATTCAAATATTCTTCATTAAAAATGAAAGGAGTATCCAAGGTCAATAGTTTGCAAAGTGGACGACTTATTTTTGAATTTTTTTTATAAAACGTCTATAAAATCCTGCATGACAAAGAAAAATCCTAATTCCTTTAACATCTCGAGGTGGAGGGAGGGTTTCAATTACGTCAATTTTGGCCTTATCAACCTCCAACCCCTTTTTAGAAACAACATGGCCTAGAACAGTGCCACTTTTTATCATAAAATGGGATTTCTCCCAACTCAAAGTTAGATTTTTTTCAATGCATCGTTCTAGAACTCTTGACAAACTAGATAAACAATTATCAAAAGATGACCCAAAAATCGAAAAATCATCCATAAATACTTCAAGAAAGTCATCAATAAAATCACTGAAAATTGAGAGCATGCACCTTTGAAAAGTCGCTGGTGCGTTGCACAGGCCAAAGGGCATTCTTCGAAAAGCGAATGTGCCAAAGGGGAATGTGAACGTTGTCTTGCTCTGATCTTCCGGAGCGATGGACACTTGATAATAGCCCGAAAGGCCATCCAGAAAGCAGTAAAATTCGTGTCCCGCAAGATTGTCGAGAAGTTGGTCAATGAACGGTAGAGGAAAATGATCCTTACGAGTGGCCGCATTTAACTTCCTATAATCGATGCACATACTCCATCCAGTGGTTAGTCGGGTTGGCACCATCTCACCCTTGTTGTTTTCGGCGATGGTGATGCCTCCTTTCTTTGGAACCACATGAATTGGGCTTACCCATTTACTGTCGGAAATGGCGAAAATGATTCCTTCGTCTTTAAGTTTAAAAATTTCTTTCTTAACCACCTCATAAAGTGTTGGTGTCAGTCTCCGTTGACTGTCCCTCACAGGCCTGGCATCGGATTCCATCTCGATTCTATGCATGCAAGTCACGGGGCTTATTCCTTTGATGTCGCTGATGCTCCATCTATTGCCTCCTTGTGGTTGCTTAACACCGCAACTAATTCCTTCTCCTCGTGCTCCGATAAGGCTGAGTATATGATGACTGGTTTCATTTCGTTGGGCTCGAGGAAAACATACTTCAAGTGGCTCGGTAGCGGCTTTAACTCCATCTTTGGACCAAGTTCGGGTGCAGTGGCTATTTCACACAATTCTTCATCAAAATCGTCAATCTCTTCATGGTCTACGTCGATCTCATTAAAATCTATCTCTAACATCTCGGCCACCCTGTTCAAAAATTCCGTGTCGTCCTCGACGCTTAACTCATCTAGCATAGTGATCCCCTTAAGCTCGTGGACACAGGAGGCAATCAGGTCAACAAACGAGAAATCTTCATTCATGTATGGCGAAGGAGTGTTGTGGATATCTTTCATCGAAAATGTGATTGTCTCGCCCATCACGGATAAGGTCATCCTCCCTTTGTGTACGTCAATTAGTGTACGAGAAGTGGACATAAATGGTCGACCAAGCAAAATAGTATGTTCAGTGCCCTCCTTCGGAACCTCGCCGACATCTAGTATGACGAAATCGACTGGAATCACAAGCTCGCCAACTTGAACTAGAACATCCTCGACTATGCCAAGTGGTTGTCTAATTGATCGGTCCTCCAATTGTAGCCGCATCGTCGTTGGTCTTATTGTCCCCAAATCGAATTCTTTATAAAGGGAATAAGGCATCAAATTGATTCCTGCTCCAAGGTCAAGCATGCCTCGTGCTGTCTGTCCGTTTCCCAAGGTGATGGTTATGCAGAAACTGTCGGGGTCTCTTTCCTTTTTGGGTAGAGTCCCTTTGCATATGGCGCTCACCTCCTTTGTTAACTTAACTTGCTGAAGTGTCTCCAAACGCCGTTCCCTCGTGACTAATTCTTTGAAAAATTTTACGTACGCGGGCATCATCTTGATTACGTCTAACAGAGGAAGATTAATGTTGACGTTTTTGAGCAGATTGTAAAGTTCCATGAACTTTTTATTCTCTTTTGCTGGGCGTAGGCGACTTGGGAAGGGAACCTTATCTCGAATAGTGGTTGGCAATGCCTTCGGTTGCTGAGTCAAAGACTTGGTGGAATCGTCATTTGTTACAGGAGTGGGTACTTGATTTGGGGACTTCCCTTTTAACGACCCAGGAATGTAAGGATTTGGTGACTTATGCATTTGGTCAACCGGTTTAGGGTCATTGTTCGTAGGCAGCCCCTCATTTGCGATATTAGTGTTCTCTTCGTTCTCTTCTTCGACTCCATTATCTATCGTCTTCCCACTTCGTAAAATATGAACCACGGAAGCTTGCTCGGGTTAGCTCGAAAACTTCCCTTTTTCATTGTCATGTTTGGCCATGAACGTCGCCATTTGGCCCATCATTTTCTCTAAGTTCTTCACGCTCTTAGATAGGTCATCCAAGACCTCTCCTTGCTTATTTACCTGTGAGGTCAGATTTGTCAGTCCATCCCTGTTTCTGATTGTCTCGATGACTTGGTTTTGTTGCCAAATTAGCAGCTGATCGTTCGGCAGTATAGGAGTGGGAGACGGCCCAGCTGGTAGTGATTTGCTCAGTGGTGGCGGTGTTGATTTAGTTTGTGCTGGGGCGAAATGTGGATTTTCAGGGCCCCATTTTAAGTAAAGAGAGTTACGATTTGCATTAAATTTGGGATTTGTCTGAGGCCTGTGCTCATAGGTTGGAAGATCTATGTTGCGTAATTGATCCATGATGGCGTGTGCTTCAGCGTCGGTATCTTCGTGATACCCCATGGTACATGAATCCACCGAATGCCCTTGATCTCCACAACGGTTACATGCCTCGAAGGTCTCGTTACTTGGCACCTCAGTTGCCTCGTTTACTCTTATCTTTCGTGGTCGAGAGCTCGTTTGCCTCGACTTTTCGCTCATTCTTTCAAATAGTTGCTTGGCAGCCGTCGCTGTCAAGTTCCCAAAATCTCACCCAGCAGCTACCTCTACGTTATTCTTGTAAGAATCTATAAGTCCTTCATAGAAGAGTTGATTCACCATTCCCGGAGAGTTGTGATGATGGAGGCAAGCTTGCAACAGAGATTTGAAATGTTCCCACGCTTCGTGAAACAACTCCCCATCTTGCTGGACAAAGTTGGCTATTTGTCTCCTTATGTGGCCCGTCGTTTGAGCCGAGTAGTACTGATTAATGAATTTGTCGCTAACCATGGGCCAGTCGACCAGAGATCACGGTTCTAGTGATAGTATCCAAGACTTGGCTTTATCCTTCATGCAACTCGGAAAACACACCATTTGAAGGTCTTCGTGATGAAGCCCCGGAGATGGAATCCTACTAACTTCAGCATAAAACTCCTTGAGAAAAGTCAAAGGATCTTCGTTGGCGAGGCCATGAAATGTCGGGAGGTTGTTGATGATATGAGGTTTCAACTCGAAATCTCTTGCAGTCTTGCCCAACACAATTGCAGAGCTATAGGGACCCACTTGAGGAGTTGTAAACTCTCTTTGTCTCGGCTCGCGTGCTCCTTGTCTTTCCGGCCTCGCGTAATTTCTTTCGTACTCGTTCCTCTCACCATAGTTGTCATTTGCAAGCCAATCATTAATCCGCTCATTGCCATGGTAAGATCTCTCGGAATAGTCGTCCGAAATGTGGCGGTGGCGATTCCTATCCCCTCTTCTTTGGCCGTCATTCTGGTCTATTACGTTTCGTTGAATATTTTCCCAGTACTCTTGAGGTTGTACCGGTCCGTCGGGACGAATTGGCTCACTCCCGTACCCATTTCTTTGTTGCACGGGTGGATGCCTTGGTGGTTGATCGTCCTCGTTGTTGTGGTCATGGTTGTCTAGTCGCAACATCGTTTCCAGAATCGGATCACAAATAAAATCAGTCGTGGTAGACGATTCACTTGTGGACGAGCGAGGTGGTCTCACTTGATTTGAACGATGAACGTTGTCGATGAATGGTGCAAGTTCGAGCCTAAGTGATCTACGACCTTGCATGAACTCAACAGCAAACTAAACGCATCGACTAGATAAAAGAATTATACAAATAAACGGCTAAAAATAAAATAACAAACATATCTTTTGAAAACCTTTGCAATGTTCCCCGACAACGGCGCCAAAATTTTGATTCAAGCTTTTGTGTTGCTTTACTTATGAAAATTTGTCAAAAGATCAATAGCTTGCCCGCAAGAGAACGGGGTCGCGCGTAGTTTGGAAACTTGACTCGAGTTGTCTCTCGAGGAACATACAATCGGAAATCTCAAATAGTTTGTTCAATTGCAATTACTTTTACTAAGGGGGTGGGGGGTTTTGTTGTTTTTATTATCTAAGAACACATGAACAATAATTAAGACTAGGTACTTTAATTCAGCAATTGAAACTTATAAACTAGAGAAATTATTCTAAGAACTCAAGCAAGATTAACTAGCATAAAGGTAAAGCAGTTATCTAGAATGAAATGTAAACGAATTAAACTAACCAAGCATGAATAATAACTAAGCATAAATTAAATTAAAGATTTCGAATTTAATACTAAAGGTATCTAGGGTTCTAAGCATAAAATAATTCAAAAACAATTATTGAAAAGCAGCTATATAATTGCATAAATTAAACTACGAAAACGAATAAAGGGTTTAGAGTAATTATTAAACTAGAAAGCATATTAAATTCTCCAACTAATTCGGAGAGGTGGGTTGACCTTGGTCGAAGAACGAATCACGAACGGGCGTTTGGAGCTTAGCGATCCTCGAATCTTCGATCTTGATCTATTATTGCGATAAGGGATGTGATGGTGTTGTTCTCGAGCCAAAAAGGATCGAATATTCAGAATGTGAGAGAGAGGTATATCTTTTTGGGGCGGACTTAGAGGGATTTATATAGATTTCCCTTAACTTGGAGCATAAGAAACCCTAAAATCCCGATTCTGGGCCGCCGCATCGACGGTGCATCGACTGACGCGTGCCGGTGCTCGGCGTCGCTGCTGCCTGGGTGTGCACGTCGGCTGGGCAGGTGCATCGACTGACGCGGTCATGGATCGACGCCTCAGAGAATTACGTCGACAGTGCGTCGACTGACGCACCTTCAGTCGACGCTTCAGCAAGCTGCGTCGACGGTGCGTCGATTGACGCTCCTTCAGTCGACGCTTCAGCAAGTTGCGTCGACGGTGCGTCGACTGATGCTCCTTCAGTTGACGCTTCAGCAAGTTGCGTCGACGGTGCGTCGGCCCTGCATCGACTGACGCGAATCATGGCTCGCGTCGACCGGTGAATTTTCCAAGGTTCGCCGCTATGGATATACACGAAGAAGTTTGTAATGTTATACCACCAAACCCATCACCGACCAAAACCACTAGTGCAAATCCACCTCCGATCAATCCGCAAGACCTAGTGTCTGTCACGACTGCCTCCGATGTTGTATTGGAGGATCAAGTCTTTCCCGATCAACAAGGCAATGAATTTGATGTGGACAACCATCCCGATTTCCTGTTTATTTCAGAAGTGTTTGGTCCAGTTGGGAACTCGACCTTGAAAAGATCGAGAAGGCTACGCAATATTCTTCCAGGCGTGATTCCGGCGGCTATTTTGAAGATCCGAATAGAGGTGCAACGTCGTGTGCCTATTGAGCACATGAATTTGGCGGAGGACGTCACAGTCATGATGGACTCCGATGATGAAGATGATGCACCCTCTGCCACTGTTGTCGCGCCGCCGACCACTTCTACTCCACGGCTGACTCATCACCAGAAGAAGACCGTGAGTTTATTTGAGAAGAAGAGTCCGCCGACTGCTATGAAGGTGTTACCGGCCTCGACTAAAATAAGCTACTCTGATCCCCCTTACAAGATTATCGATTTTTTCACTGGAGAAGTTGCGAGCTCTTTTCATACATTGGTTGCTGCTTCCCCTTTGAATCTGTTTAACATGACTCAGCCTGAGTCTGCTCATGTGTTTGATTATTCATCTGATTCTGATGATGCTTTTTCTTTGTCTGAATGGTTGTCTGTAATAAGATCTGCGAAAAAGAAGTCCAAGGCTGCACAGAAGATTGGTGAGAGTTCGGGTGTTTCGTCACCGAACGCAACACCACCTACCTCTGCCCAGACAGTAGATGTTGGTTCTGGTGATGTGTCACTGAAACTGACATCACTTGCTTCCGCTAGTCCTGTATCCTCGTCCAGCTCAGAGTTTGTTGTTGTTGCCTTTGCGCGTGATCCATCCCCGTCTGATGCATCAGAAGAGATTTCTGGTGGTTCTACTGACGTTGCTGTTCAGGACATCGAGATTGAAGACATGGTGCCTGTGTCCCCTATGTTCCTGACCCAGGAGGCTGAAGAGTTATTTGCTGGCTATAAGAATCGAGGCATGATTAATGAGCGCCGAGTTCCAGTGGATATCTTCAAGAAGCAAAACTTGATTGCTTTCTTTGAACACCAAGGTATGTATTCCACTGTTTCAACTACAATGTCATTTGTCCAGAATGTGGTATTAGAGTTTTATGCAAATATGTTGCCTTCCATTGCTGATTCAAAGTCTGTGAACTCTGGAAAAGTATTTGTGTGTGGAACTGTTTATTCTTTCACTCCTATCTTAATTAATGAATTATTTGGGACTGGGGACTATCACGGTGATTCTACGGTGGATGATATGGACAAAATAGTTGATTTTCTGTCTGGCGGTTTGACGAAAGCATGGCCTGAGCAATTGCCGAGCACAAGGCTATCCTCTTTTTATTTTGTGCTGCATAAAGTGGATGTCTGCAATTGGGTCCCTACCAAGAATGCCACGGTTGTTACTCGACCTCAGGCGCTGTTTTTGTTTAAGCTTGGGCGTGGGATCAAGTTCAACTTCGGACAGCATGTGTTTGATGCTATCACTAGGTTTGCTACGACAAAGGCCACGTCCCCCTTCTGCTTTTCATCTCTGATTTATAGTCTTTTGTAAAATCAAGGTTTTGAGCCTTCTGTGGTGGATGTTTTCACGGGGGAGCTAGAGTGGTTCTCTCTACGTGGCCAGCACATGACAAGAGCGTGGGTGGTTGATCTCCCATGGCAGGCGTCGGCTAGGCCTGTTGGTGCGGCTGATGTTGGTTCTGGTGTTGGGAACACCAGAACTAACATGGTCCGGTTTTCTGCTCTGGTTGTGCGAGCTCATGTAGCCTTACTTACTCAGCAGATTGACCAGCTCCAAGCTCAGGTTGAGCAACTCCGAGCTCTTCGAGCCTCCTTTGAGGAAGCCTTTTTTCTTTCTGACCAAAAAGGGGGAGAGAGTGTGAGGGAGGCTGTTGATGTTGGAGAGAGTGATGATGATGGGGTTTTGGCAAGTTTGGCTAAGGACAAGAGGAAAAGAGAGATTAAGTCAAGGAAGAGGATGTTGAAGAAGCTGGAGAAGCTAATGAGGAAGCAAAATGCTAGGGATGACGGGACGTCTCCTCGTTGGTCGAAGAGGATTCATAGCCATTAAGTCCTTATGATGACATATAATTGGAGAACATTTTTTTATTATTAATTATGGTTTGTATTTTTTTAAACAATGGTTATTTGTTTAGGGGGAGTTTTAACTTAGGGGAAGTCTATTAAGAGTTTTTAATTTTTTCTTGGCAACTTTTCCCTTTTTAGTTGTTTGCCTTTCTGGGCTCAAATAATTTAGAACTCTAGATTTGTTTACTAGATTGTATTTAGGACTTTATTTAGTTTCTTAGATTATATTTAGTACTTATTTTACTTGTTTACCAAGTTTAGGAGTCTTGTCTATTTAAGACAAGAAAAGCCAAGGGAACGATACACTTTTGATACGATTTTTGGGAGAGAACGCATCTAGGAGCTACACTACGCAAAGTAAGGAAAACACAAGCACGAGAAGGACTTGAAGCCCCGATTCTAATCATGGAGATCTTTGAAGTTGCGTAACTAACATAGAAGATCATCACAAGCTTGACTCCAAGTATTTTAGTATCAAGTGTTGATACTAGAGTTTCTCATATATTACTTTATAATTTTGTATTGATCTTGAACAAGTAAAAGTAATATAGTTTTCAGGTTTGTATACCCAGTTCGTAAGCATGTTTTCTTACGAACAAAATTTAATTTGATATGTTCTTTCATATCTATTATTCCGCTGCCTAATTTTATATAAACTGTATGATGTTAGTTCTGGTGTTGTAACACCGAACTCAACACTTTTTTACTTAAACTTATTATAATAACCATAGGTCTTACGAATTCACAGATTTTATGACTAACATTACATAGGTCTAAAATGAGATAGGGAAAGTGGAAAATGACACTTGGGAATAAGGATAACCAGGGTTTGATTGACACTTTTCGAAATTCTCACTCTTAAAAAAATCCCAATCAGCAAGACACACATCCAGTTTAATCACTCCAAAATTTTTGAAAAAAATAAAGGAGTCATACCATCCGGCCCGGGGGCCTTGTTTGGGTTCAGGCTAAAAATTGCTAGCTTGATTAGATGTGCCCTCAGAGCTGAATAGTTCCTGGTAAAAATCAGTAACCTCCTTCTCAATCTCATCAGCAGATATGCACACAATATTGTCCCGTCTTGTTAGGCTCACAGAATACTAATAGTGATTCACAGTTAGTGGATATGACATCCACGGAAGACAAAATGAAACCTCAGCCAATACATCAAAAAGCTAGTTACCAGACACTAAGAGCATATTCATGTGAATTCAATTATGGCATATCCAGCTCCAGCGAGCCTTGTAAAGACTTGGAAAAATAGAGAGGCTATATAAATTATTGATTTATTTCATACAGGTAAAGTGCATATGTGGTAATTTGTATAGCAGTTTAGAACATGAAAATGTTAAAGTGCATATGTGGTAATCCGTATAGCAGTTTAGAACATGTAAATGTGAATTTGACATATGAAACAATTTAATCACAAGATTATTCTATCTGAAGAACTTTTAAGAAGATTGTGTTTTCGAAAATCACCTTATAAACAGAACCAAACCTGACGTGTCAAATTTGACAATAAGGAGAGAATTGATGGGTGGCGACTGAATGCATATCTCAGTCATACTTGGTTGACCTTACATTTGATTCATCCAGATTTCAGTATATGATGAGTCCAAAAAGTTGAACTACCAAATAAAGGGGGTACTAACCTCAAAATAGAGATCAGCGACCTAAACGGAATTTCAAATACGTCAAAGCGACCTTCCCAATCTCCCACGGTCCTCCAAGCGACCTCGCCGATCCTGCAAAACAACGCCTAGAACAGGCCGAATTTCGAGCCCGTTAAGGCCCTCCGACGCTCAAGTTAATAAGCGAAATCACACTTCTTTCTCTCAATCAATAATATCAATGCGCAAAGATAATAAATGCGTAATAAGCCTTAACCTTCAAAAGAGAAGCCGAAGGCTCCTTTTATAGGGATAGGAGAAGATCTCCAATATCTAGGGTTACCTTTCATGATAAGAATTCCATTCACACTAGGATTCCACAATCGACTCTCAATTGGGACTCCTCATACATGGTAAGTTCCCATAAACAACAAACTTCTCTATAGATATCACAATTAAGCCGGGGCATACAGCCCACCAGGCCCATAATAATTCACGTATATCAAATCCACAAACGGGCTCAAGGACTCAGCCCAAATTACAAGAGATCGCGACCCTATATGAAAAAGTCATCCCCATACTACAGGTCGCTACTCTTCTCAAACAGCCCACTCAAATCATCACAGCTCGCCCACCTCCCAGGGGCACACCCTCCCTAGGAAATGAGGTCGCTTTCCACAAATAGTCACATTTATCACATAATTTCACGTATGAACATTTTAGTCCGTATCAGCTAGTCCCCCATGTTCTAGCTGATTGAGGTATGAAATTAGGTAGGACATGTAAACATAAAATTTCAAAAGTATTAACAAAACACACGCACAAAACATCAATATATTTTACTAAACCTCGCATCAGAATCATCCGATTTCAACAAACCGAACTATAACAGGTCGCAACACGTTCACGCGACCTGAAAGATACTGAGCTCTCTTCTTAAGAAATAATCATAAGTCCCCAAGTATATCAACTTAGGTCGCACACGAGATGAATCTATACGAGCTCTTAAAATTTTCCATAAAGTGACCTGGAAATATCACAGTATCAGACGACCTCAATAATCCAAGACCGCAATCATAACAAAACCATAAAGTCAAAACACGCTTTCCTTCTTTCTGTCTCATCTTACTGACGCTTCTTTAAATGCGGCCTGCCACGCGTCGCAATCTTAAAATCTCGGCATATAATAAGTTCAGTGGGCCCGAGAATTAATGGCCCAAAACATTCCCTTTACAAACCCTAATTAATCCCGCTCCTATCTGTCACATCAGCTTTTCCGTCTCCCCATACAAAACCTTTTCGCCTCCCCAACTCACCATTTTACGCTATCTCAATTAAAATTTTCACCATTGTCGCTCTGTAAAAAAGCTCGCCAAATCGAAATTACTCAAGGATCCACCGTTAATTCGCCGCTTACCAGCGATCTATAAGCTCGTCAATATGTGTAAGTCCCCAAGTTCTCTTTCAAATTTAATTATACTATCAAAATTTCAACTGCATCTGCTGAGTTATGCTTATTTARTGTGTTATCCCTCCCCTGGATATATCTGATATGAAATAATCATTAGCAACATCCGACAATAACCCCTTAATTCAATCTCTCTCTCCCGACTCCGATCTCGCTGAAAACCCCTTCATTATTGAACAAAGGCCAAAACCCTTAGCATTACCTTCCTCTGGCCTACGCGACGAGCCAGAGGGTGATGTTTCATGGGAAGAACTTCAAGCCCAAACCGCAACCAACAATCCCTCTGGCGGCCTCCCCCTTCTTACTCTTGAGGCTCCCCTTATTCCAGAAGGCATTCCCCTTCACGAATCGAGGAATCCCTCATCCTCCGAACACTTCCTAGAGAATCCTGTAACTGTAGATAAATCCCTTTCCTTTGACGACCTGCCCTCACTATCCCTAACAACCAAGGAAGTGAAACATAACTATTGGCTACTTCCTGACACTAAAAAGCTGGAACATTTTAAATGTATCATCAACCTTCCTCCTACTGCCAAAATGGTTTTACCCGACAGCCCGCATCCCGACCCCATGCGACCTTCTCCCAACCATATTACTTTATTCGATTCACTATTGGTAGCAGGATTTAGGTTCCCAGCTCACCAATTCTATGTTGAGATCTCTAATATGTATAATATATCACTTCTTCAACTAACTCCCAACTCCATGAAGTACCTGGCCGGATACCTCCTGCTCTGTAAATATTACAATGCCCGTGCTGACCCGGGTTTCTTTCATTTTTGTTTCCAAATAAATACCAACAAAATTCCTTCTATCTCTCCTATCGTTTAGGGCGACCTAAATTCCTCACTAGTCCCCCTAACAAAGTCCATGAATGGAAGAAAAACTTTTTCTTCATTCATAATACTGAAGCTTGGCCTTTTATCACCGAGCTAAAAGATCGTACTCCCCCACAAATCAAACAACCAAACCTCCAAGGAAAGCCCCCTGTTATACCAGAAATACTTTGACCAGCTCGTGGAATGGAGCCGACATCCCTTCGACCTGGCTCTCATCACCAGCTGCTCTGCCATATTTCGTTATGCGGGCATCGACTCTCGCCCGGTGGAGCCGGATCTTGCCATTTCTAACTCTGAATTCGGTGGGTATTGTAGGTTTTGCAATTATATTCATCTGTGTGTATTAAAATGAAATTATAACATAATCTCCTTATTTTTAAGTTTCCTTCATCCCCATATCCTTGCACTACTTCTGCATCTTTCGACCATTAAACTGGGTCCCATTGTCCGAGACTAAAATTCGCGGTACTCCAAACCTGCAAAATATATTATCAAAAAGAAAATCCATTATGTGCTGCTCGGTAGTTCCCGTGACGGCCTCAGCTTCCACCCACTTGGTGAAATAATCAATGGCCACCACCAAATACTCCTTATTACTCGGGGTCCTTGGAAAAGGACCCGCAATATCAATCACCCATTGCGCAAATGGGCAAGGCGAGCTCATCACCATCATCTCCTCGGCTGGTATATGAATAATCGAACCATGCTTTTGGCACTTCTCACAAGTTCGGACTAGCTCGCTAGCCATAGCCTTCATCCCAGGCCAAAAGAAACCTGCTCGCAATGTTATGTTCATCAATGCCTTCCCATTCGCATGATCACCACAGTATCCCTCATGTATCTCTTTTAGCACCTCTATCCCATGTTCTTTTGCCAAACATTTCAGAAGAGGTCCAAATCGCGACCTCTTATACAATTCATCATTTATCACACAGAAGCGAGCTGCGACTCTAGTATCCTTTGTGTTTAATCTCTCCACACCTTCTTGTGCTTTGAGCAGAACATCCCGAATGGGTCCACGCCAGTCATCCTTATCCTCGATCTCCATGACCTCTACTCCTCTTTCAATACTGCTATCATCCAACTGCATCAACGTGACTTTTCGAGTATCACAAGTCATTAATGCTCCTGCTATTCGGGCGAGCTGATCTGCCCGTGTATTTTCAGCTCGCGGTAAATGTTCCAACGTGAACTCTTCAAAGTGAGCTGCTTCCTCTCGCAATTTGCCCAAATACATTGCCATACGCTCTTCTCTGGTTTCAAAAGAACCATCGAACTGCCGAACTACTAGTTAGGAATCAGTATACGCCCATAATCTCCTAGCTCCCAACTCGCTAGCCATCTTGATCCCCTGTAACACAGCCTCGTACTCAGCCTCATTATTGGATGCCTTATACCCCAACTTAATTGCAAACTCCAAATTCTCTCCTTCCGGGCTAGTTAATACGATGCCTAACCCTGCCCCTGATGCCATGGTCGAACCATCAGTATATAAAGTCCATGCTTTCAGCTCTATCTCTTCATCGACCTGTTTTGTCATCTCTTGCAAGAAGTCCGCTAATACTTGTGCTTTGATAGCGGTCCTGGGCTCATACACCACGTCATACTCACTCAGCTCCACTGCCCACTTCACCAAACGCCCAGACACATTGGGATTTCCCAAAACTTGTTTCAAAGCCAAGTTAGTACACACCCTCACTCTATGGCTCAGAAAATAAGGTCGCAGTTTCCTTGCTATGGTAACTAATGCGAAACCTCCTTTCTCGAGCTCGGTGTACTTCAACTCAGCACCCCGCAACATCCTGCTGATATAGTAGATGGGTTTTTGCATGCCTTCCTCCTCTCTTATCAATACCGAACTCACAGCGATTTCACCCACTGACACGTATAAAATTAGCTCTTCTCCTGGCATGGGTTTAGTCAGCAGCGGTATTTCTGCTAGGTACTTTTTCAACTCCTCAAAGGCATCCGCTGCTTCCTTTGTCCACTCAAACCGAGATCCCTTTCGAAGCTCCCTAAAAAAGGGGACACCTCGCTCCGCCGACCTGGAAATAAAACGGCTTAGGCCTGCTATCCGACCTGTTAATATCTATACCTCTCGCACAGTGCGGGGGTGAGGCATCTCCATAACATCTCGCACCTTCTCAGGATTGACTTCGATTCCCCGCTCTGTTACCATGTACCCCAAAAACTTCCCCGATCTCACCCCGAACGCACACTTCTTCGGATTGAGCTTCATCCCATACTGCCGTAGTATGAGAAATGTCTTCCTCAGGTCGTCTACATGCGTTTCAGCTCGCCTGCTCTTAACCAGCATGTCATCAACATAGACCTCCATGGTAGACCCCAACAGGTCCTTAAACATACGATCCACTAGCCTTTGGTAAGTCGCCCCCGCGTTTTTTAACCCAAAAGGCATGGATACAAAACAATATGTACCAGTGGAAGTGACGAAACTAACTTTAGGCTGATCTTCTTTAGCAAGAGGTATCTGATGGTATCCCTGCGAAGCATCCATCATACTCAACAGCTCGCACCCAGAGGTAGAGTCCACCAACTGATCAATTCTTGGCAAAGGATAATGGTCTTTAGGACAGGCCTTGTTTAAATCTCGGAAATCTATGCACATCCTCCACTTCTGCTCCAGCTTTGGTACCATCACAACATTGGACAAGTACTCAGGGAATTGAATCTCCCTGATATGTCCAGCTTTGACAGCTTCTGTACTTCCTCCTCAATGATCTTATCGAGCTCGGGTCCGAAATGCCTCCTTTTTTGTTTTACAGGTCTAGCCTCTTGGTCCGCATTCAAATGATGTTGCGCGACCTCTGGTGATACCCCAGTCAACTCCTTCTCCCCAAATGCAAATACATCTCGAAATTCTCTCAACAAGCTAATCATCTTGTCTTTTAATGTTTCAGGTAGCAAGGTGCCTATCTTCGTAGTATACTCTGGACGGTCCTCCTCTAAGGAGATCTCCATTAACTCTTCATTCGGCTGGACAGAGGTCGCTTGTTCTTTTATCTTTTTTACGCTAAGTACCCCTTCGGGCCGATCACCATCTCTCTCTCGTTTGTTCTCCATCAACCCCCTTCTGACCGCCATTTGGTAACACGACCTCGCAACCTGTTGCTCAGCGATGACCTCCCCTACCTTGTCACCTACCGGATACTTTATGCTCATGTGATAGGTTGATGTCACAGCCTGAAATGCATTAAGAGCAGGTCGCCCCAATATTGCATTGTAGGCCGACCTCCCTCGGATGATCAAAAACTTCAAGTCCTTCTCCATTCGGCTCACGCCCTTTCCCAACACTACTTGTAACGTTATCTCGCCTTCCGTATTTACCTGTGCCCCATTGAACGCATATATGGGTGTATTCACAGATCGCACCCTCTTATCCACCTCCATCTGCTCAAGACAATCTGCATAGATAATGTTTACCGAACTCCCATTGTCTACAAAGATCCTGCTAACTTCATAGCTCGCTATCTCTGCCTCAATCACCAGTGCGTCATTATGATCCTCCTGCAGCCCACGCCTATCACTGGGGTCGAAAGATATGATTGGCCCCACCACCTGTGGCTGCCTGCTAACACTAGCGACCTCCCADGTTCTATTGCGAGCTGATTTTACATGCTTCTTGCGCGCATTATTAGAATCACCATCCGTTGGGCCCCCCGAAATCATATTTATCCTCCCCTTATTTCCCCGGGGCCCTCCGAACTCCTGGTTTCTCTGACGTCCTTGTCTCGCGGCCTGCGCAGGAGGTGGGCCTCCCGGTGGGGGTGGAGGCAACGTCCTCCTTTGCTCGCTCGGCTCCTTCTCTTTGTAAATTACCTCCTTCAGATGCCCTGCCTTTATAAGTCTCTCTATCTCCTCCTTGAGGTGTCTGCATTTTTCCGTGAAATTCCCGTAATTGTTATGGAATCGACAAAAAGAGACAGTCTTCGGATGTGTTGGGACGGGTGTGCGATCCTCTGGCCATTGTATTAGATCAGGTACTGAACGCTCCATGACACCAAACATCTTAGCTTGTGGTAAAGCCAGTGGTGTGAAATCCTCCTCCCTCCAGATTTTCATATTCGGCTCTTGTCTCGCACTGACCCCAGCATTTGAGGCCAAGAGTCCGCGTATYCCTCTTCTATGCTCRCTCCTCYGTTCTCTCTCYGGCGCTRTRTCCCTCGCYRTAGCGACCTCTCTACCGAAACGCAATCGGTGTTCTTCCTCTTCCTCTTCTACCTGTACGTATTTATGGCATCTCGCGAGAACTTCATCGTACGTGCGAGCTTCTTTCTTTACCAGCGACCTCCGCAAATCCTCTCTCCTTAAACCTTGATGCAAAGCTCCGGCTTTCATCTCGTCCGTGGCGGCAGGGACCTCCAAAGTAGCATTGGTAAACCTATTAACATACTGTTTCAGCGTCTTGTCAGGTCGCTGTACCATTGTGAAGAGCGACTGGGCTGTCTTCGCGCTCTGCCTGACGCTAGAGAACTGCTTCAGGAAGGCAGCTCGCAACACCTGATAACTCGTAATTTTACCGCTCGGGAGTTGGTAAAACCAGTTCTGTGCAATCCCTCTCAAGGTGGACACAAAGGCTCGACATGCCACAGCCTCCGCATAGTTATGCATTATTCTCGCATTTTCAAACAACTGCAAATGTGCAACTGGATCAGTCGTTCCCCGGTACTGAAAATCTAACTCCTTATAATTTCGAGGCATCGCTGCGTGCATCATCTCTTCTGAAAAGGGATGACCTTCCTCCCCTTCCAACTTTTCTCCATCCATCCGCTTCTGCAATTTCAGCATGGCCTCCTGCAACTCTCTGAAGGCCTTAGTAAGTTGTCCCACCTCGCTCTCTTCTCTTCTCTCCTTATGACCTCTGTCACCTTTTCGCGACCTCCCCCGAGAGCCATTACTCGAGTCTGAGGTAGGGGTGTTGCTCCCACTATCATCCTTATGATGCTTGCGACCTCTACCCTTGTAACGATCTCGCCTTAGCTTTATTCCCCTCCGTGTGTGAACACGAGAATCTATAGATGAGGAGGAACTAGAGATATCTCCTTTCTTTCTCTTGCTATGCCCCTTCTTCTTCTTCGCTTCCCCAACCGTTGACTCACCCTTTTTGTCACCGTTTAGTTTCTCGCTCTTATCCTTCCCTTTGCTCAGCTCGCACTCCAAATATTTACGCAACTCCTCCTGCTTTTCAACAGGTACGAAGTCCATAAGCCCCTCCAGGAATCCCTTCTTTCCTTGATCGGGTACCTCCTTCGATGGGTTTCCCCCTCCTGCTGCCTCGGGGATCAATTTTTGTGGTTCTATCCCAGGCGCCTGCTTCTCCACTTCTTCCGCCAGCCCCTTTTGATCTCGCTTTTTAGGAGAAGGTGGAGGCGTATTGCCCGCATCTCGAATCAGAGGACTCATGTGAGGGTACTCCTGCTCTTCCCCTGGGACATCTTTCCCGCCAAGATGCACGAATCTATTCTTTCTCTTTTTATTGTTGGACCCGGATCCGTATTCCAAAACTCTCGGTGTTATGTTGTTCTCTTTCATGTTTCGTTTATGCAATCTCTCACGCCTTTCGCTCAAAGACTCGATGTCTCTCTTTCCCACAGATGGCGCCAATTTGATGAGTCCAAAAAGTTGAACTACCAAATAAAGGGGGTACTAACCTCAAAATTGAGATCAGCGACCTAAACGGAATTTCAAATACGTCAAAGCGACCTTCCCAATCTCCCACGGTCCTCCAAGCGACCTCGCTGATCCTGCAAAACAACGCCTAGAACGGGCCGGATTTCGAGTCCGTTAAGGCCCTCCGACGCTCAAGTTAATAAGCGAAATCACCACTTCTTCTCTCAATGAATAATATCAATGCGCAAAGATAATAAATGCGTAAT
>BMAC01000765.1:214519-255304 GCA_014905375.1 Phtheirospermum japonicum
ATTGGCCACTGGGAGAGATTTATTGCATGAGTTTTCTGGCTCGTGAGCGCGTTCCATACAATTAATCTGCCATCTTGAGACGCACTGACAACTCGATTCTTTTCTGGAGTCCAATCCAGTGAATACACCTAAAATTAAGGATTTACTCGTAAAAAAAATGATTCAGGAAATAAAAAGGGAGAAGTGAAAAATATCTATATTAAACTCTTAAACATGAAATTTAATAATATATTAAAAGAGCACAGCCATAACTACAAAATGATTTCAGAATATGGCAAGAATAATTAACACCTCTTGCTCATCCAGAAATAAAGTAAACCTAGGGCTCGTTAGAGATTTGAACGACAGTGAGTTATTTACAAAAGAAGTCCCAACTATCCGCCAAAACACCTAAGCTTACCAAACACAATTCGTGCCAAAACAAACAGATCTAAAGACATAATCAGATACAACTAAAATTCCAACTCTCACGAAATCTCGAGATTAAATTTCAAATTAAAGAAATAGAAAAAAAAAAGGTTTAATTCTCTTTAGGAATTTAAAAGTGTTAGATTCTTCTAATATGCATTTTAAAAATGACAATCTGAAACTTTGATGCATAAATTTATAACATTTAGTAGTCTAGAAAATCATAACTATTGTCCCAAGCTAATAATTAATCTTCAGAGGCCTTCGCATAATACTATCTTGGGGTTTCGTCAAAGAGAATAACAAATAAATGACAGACCTGAAGAGAATAGCCAACCATCTTCGAGAAACCAGTGATTGTTACATCCTTTCCTTCACGTTCTATTGTGGAATATATTAATGGGTTTAATTAATTAATATTTAAGAAGCAAAGAGGAAGCGCTATATGCTATGATGGTATACCTTAGCTTTCCCAATAGGTAAACAGAAACTAGAATCAAGAACTTGCAAACATTCTATAACAAGCCCTTGCAATAGATAGTACCTGTTGAGTTTAATTTCTTAAGCAAAGGACGCTGATACAGCCCAAGGAGAAGGCAAAGTAAAAAAGAGTGCAGTTATCATAAACATGAGATATAAATTCAGGCCCACGTATTATTCAAACAAATGATATTGGAGCAAAATAGTAGAGTAATCCAAACAAGCAAAGGTATAGATGTCTATTTAACAATATGTGTACCTCGCTCATTCCATCTTCTACACAACATCTAATAAGGTCTTCATACAGGTTAGCCGAAAGTTGGATTTCAGGTGCGTCAGCCTAATATTCAAGGATTAGAAGTGCATACTCACAACACCTAATTCAGAAAATAGAAGCATTACTGCAAAAGCACATGGTACAGTAGGCTGGGAAATATATAAAAAAAATAGAACCATACCTTGCACAGAGTGCAGCACCGCGGTCGTTCTTCGCAGAGTCGACAATCCGTGGAAGCACACGAGATACTTTGCAATTGTGTAACATCTGAAGATCAAAATTGTGTCAATGACAGAATGATATACAAATGAAGAAAAGAACTAGCAACCAAGATATCAAAAAATTACCGTCTTTATGCAATTATCTGCAGATTCTGCAATTACAAGCACTGTTATCACAACAAGCTTGAAAAGGACCTACGTTATATGACAGAAGTGAGAGGAATGAATAATTTAACCAGCCAACGGCAACAACAAATAAGAACTGTTCTCACCGGAATAAACATCTCAGCACATGCCTCAAAGTCCCCCAAGAGATCTTTCGATAAGAAGCATAACAGATGGTATGCCTAGAAAAGTGAACATACAAGTAACAAGACCAAATAGATAACTTTAGCTATAAAGACAAATCTCTAAGGATATACTGGAACTACAGAAACACCACATCTGTACAATAAAAATCAATCCCCCAAATTCCCAACGTGGCTGGGATCTTTTCGTTAAGAGGAATTTGACGAGAGATTCAAGTGCACGAGACTTTCGAGATGAATTCACGAGATGGAGATTTTACCTATGAGATGATTTCCCAATAAATCGACGAAGGTGAGATTCGGGTGCCAGTGTTTGGGCAGATTGCCGGAGAGATTGGTCTGGGAGAGCGCGACGGCGCATAGGAATCTCATGTCGCCGAGGATTGGGGGCGCCCACACCCGACGCAGTGAGGTCGATGATGTTCTGGAGGCGGCTGAGCCAAACGCCGGAGAGTGTCTGGGAAGGTGGAGTGGAGGTTGGCGGCGAGCTCAGCGAGAAGGCGGATGGGGGAGATGAGGCAGTTGAGGAAGGCGAGGGATGTGGTGAGGGTGGAGAGGGATGGACCGAGGTTGGAATTTCAGGATTTCTAAGCAGAGTTCGCTAATTTTGTCAAAGAGCCCGGTTTTACTTATTGGCAGCGCTTTTTGAGTGAAGCGCTACCCGGTTTACTTATTGGCAGCGCTTTTTTAAAGAAGCGCTGCCCGGTTTTACTTATTAGCAGCGCTTCTTAAGGGAACCGCTTCTTATACTATTATTGGTGGCGGTTGGTATTCAATAACCGCCACCCGGACGAAAATTTAAATTTTTTTATATTTATAAGCAGCGGTTCTTTGCTAATAAGCGCTGCCTTTTCACTTTTTGCAGCGGTTCCTCTTTGAACCGCCACTTATAAAGCACCACCAATCAACTTTTTTCCACTAGTGATTGGCCGAACTGCCGAGCAAAAGTCGCCAAATTGTCGGTGGCTCCCGTGCGTTGTCAAGACCCGTTGAGCTCGCACGCCGAGCTGGAATAGCCGGGCAGACGAGAGCTACCGCTCGGACTGCCGAGGCCGGCCGAACACCCCCGTCAAGCTAAAATAGCCAAGCCGAAATAGCGAATCGGCGTCCCAAGGCCAGATCAATAAGAAAAATAGGTGAAGTCAGAATTGAGTCGGCGGGTACTTCCTGAGGTCGCGTCAAGTCAGTGAACACGTGAGCAGAATCTTCGGAAAACCAATAGAGAAGGGACAAATGTCCAATTAGGATTTAATGAAAAATTATAAATAGCCTCTCCAAGAGAGAGAGAAGGGATCCCCAATTTTTGAGAGAGAGAAAGATAGAGAGTTTTAGAGAGAGAGAGCTTGTAACTTGAAATCAAGCACCTGTAAAAGAATCCGGCCAAGGCCGATCCGATCTGATTTTTTGGGAATAAAAGTTAAGCACTTTTTCCTACTCGTTTTCTAATATCTGATTGCCGCTTTTTTTTGCTATTTTTAGTTTTGTATTTGTTATGTTACTCTTAACATAAACAAAAATCATAAAGCCTTATTATATCACTAAAATTAAACGGCTACAAAGTGATAGCTATACAATTTCCAGTGACAATACCCGACTAGCCGCATTGCATCAATCACTACAAAAAAATTCGAAAACACCGACAGAAATTACCGACGGACATTTTCCATCGGTAAATACCGACGAATTTTGAAAATGACCGACGGAAAATTATTTTCATCGGTAATTTTTTATTTTATTTATTTATTTTTAATTTTTTAATTTACAGACGAAATACCGACGGAAATGGCCGTCGGTAAATATATTTTTTAATATTTATTTAATTTATTTATTTTTATAGTTTTTATTTTAATTTTATTTATTACCGACGGACATTTCTGTCGGTAACTCACTTTTATTTTTATTTTTAATTATTTTTTATTTTTATTTATTACCGACGGACACTTCTGTCAGTAAATTAAAATTTTTAATTTTTATTTATTTTATTTATTATTTACAATTTTTTTATTAACATATATTATTATTTAGTAATCTATATATTATTAAAATGAGCCGCGTTAAGAAAGCCCAAGCTTATACGCATTGGCTATTAATTATTATTTAATATATATATATATATATATATATATATATATGTGTGTGTGTGTGTGTGTGTGTGTGTGTGTGTGTGTGTGTGTGTGTGTGTGGGTTGGGTTCAAATGAGAACCCGTCATTATATGTGAATTTAGGGACTCATCTTGACCATTAGATTGGATAATCTTGATCGTTGAGATCATGACACGTCAGCATGGTAATAATGTAAAAAAAATACATTAATTAATTAAAGAGGGTATTTTGGACATATATCAACGTTTACAAAGAGCACTGCATTGTTCTTTAGAAAGCACAATAGATTAAGAAAAAAAAAAACACTACGATTGTATACAAAAAGCATCGCAAATTTCGTCTATAAACTGCAAATTCAAAAATTTGAAATAAAACTCAAATCTTCCAACAAACCATAACTTTTTCATTTTATTCGTTTTGAATGAAAATATATATCAAATTAATCACATTTTCAAGATCTACAATTTAAGATACATATTGCATGTTTTAAGACGAGAAAAATATATATATATAATTAAATTAAAAAAATTGGATAGTAAAAGCATCGCACATGACTGATTTTAGCACTACAATACTGTATAAAAAGCACAATGAATCTGGACATAATTGCACTGTGTAATATTTGGAGTGCTTTTTTCTTATATTATTACGGTGCTTTTGAACTACACTAAGCACTGCTTTTTTTGAATAAAAACCCCCAATCAGCAGCAACCCGATTGAGACCCAAAATCCAAAACCACAACCAACCACCGGAGACATCCCCACGACCAACACCGCCAAGGCCCGATTCAAACCGAGACCCAAAACCCACGTCATCCATCGCCACCCCTAAACCAACCTGGAAACCACCCCCGGCTAGCAAAGCCGAAGCCACCAATTTTCCGACCCAAAAACCGGCAAACCCACAAGTAGGAACCACCGCCACCGAACCCGTACGCCAACCCACGGCTCGAGCCTGCCTCGCCGCTGCTGTCCATTCGCAGCCACCAGTGGGAGAGGTGAACAAGCCAAACCCCCAACCTCCGTTTCACGCCCCCCGATTCACACCGCAACCCAAACAACCCACGAGAACCAGCCGTCAAATCAAACCGCTGTTCGCAGAACCCGCGGCCGAATCAGCCCCGATCCGCGGACGTATCACCACCACCTTCGCTGCTGCATACAAGGGGAAGTAGCACGACCTCCTGTTCGGGAAGGTCAGGGAGAGGGAAGGGTTCGACCAGAACGTCGGCGTGAAGTAGGAGGTGAAGTTAGCTTTGCGGGGCGGCCACGACGGCGCCGTCCGCCAGCGGTGATGGCGTTCGGCTCTAGCAGCGATGGCGACGGCTTCAATCGGCGATGGTGATTCGAGGCTGTCGCCGCCCACATACGGCGGTGGGTTCAGCCGATTCAAGGTCGTCGTCCACTACTTCGGCAACCCTCTGATTCTGGTGGAGGCGGCGGATAAAATTCTTAGGGTTAGGAGCCGTGGGTTTGGGAAAGATGACGGGGTAGAGACGGGTTTGGGGAAGATGACATGGTAGAGACACAGATTATTGTGTTTTTATTTGATTCACAGCCTTTATGAAATTACATAAACACCCTTTCCTACCATATAAATAATTTAATAAAATTAAAAAAATAGAAAAAATTTGGTCCACACAAATTATTAGATCTAAGGCCAGGATTAGTCCCTAGGTTCACATATAATGACGGAGTTTTCATTTGAACCCAATCATATATATATATATATATATATATATATATATAAATGTAAAATCCTCATAACCTATGCGTCTGCTTCATATGCTTCGTTTGGAAAAAAAATTCTGGTGCTTCGTTTGCTTATGTGTCATTCGAGCCTAATATTTACTTAATTTAATACTTTTCTTTATTGTATCTTACCTAATTTAATTCTTTTATTATATTTTTCCCCATTCAATACTTTCCTTTGATTCTCCCCTTATATAAAAATATAAATAAGTCATATATAATTAGTAAATAAGATCTAAACTAGTTATTTTAATTAAAAGACAAACTATATATGAAATAATCTCCCCTATATATTAATGCAAAATCCTCCTATCCTATGTGTCTGCTTCCCATGCTTCGTTAGCTTTGGAAAAAAATTTGGTGCTTCGGTGTCATCCGAGCCTAATATTAACCTAATTTAGTATTTTTTTTCTTTTTATATATTTACATACTTTAATACTTTTCTAATATTATATTTTGCCTAATTCAATATTTTACTTTTATTACATCTTACCTACTATAATACTTTCTTTAACATATTTTGTCCAATTCAATATCTTACTTTTATTCTTCTAATATAAAAATATAAAGATTTATATCTAATTAGAAAAAATATATATAAGTTGAATTAGTTTTTATTTACAATAAAAGTTGAAATAATTTTATTATAATTCTAAATATTTATATAAGAAGAATATGAGTTATATAAAGTTATTACAAAAGGGAAATAAATATAAAAATATAAATTTAAATTTTTTTTATCTAATTCCAATATAATAAATTGAAAGTAATATTAAAAATATATATGAAAAACTATTGTTACACCGAACAAAAACAAAGTGAAACAAAAAATATAACGTAATACTAATAATAATTATTATGCCTAGAAAAATAAATATTAAATATATTCTAAGTCTTTTTACCTAATTCAAATATAATGCATTGATACATATATATTATATATCTGCACGAACAAATTAGTATCTTACGCAGAAAAAAAAAGAAATTAAAATAATATTACATATACTACAAGTTAGATGCACGACATTTTTTCAATAGAATTATCAGTGTCTTATAAATTTAATATTTTATATCACATATTCACATGTAACACGCGGGTGTTGTATATTATAGAATTATCAGTGTCTTATAAATTTAATATTTTATATCACATATTCACATGTAACACGCGGGTGTTGTATATTTTATATTTTTCCAAACTCAATTTTATGCGGGTTTTCCCATTATTATTAAATATTGATTAGACATCGATACAATGTGACACGAGTTGAGAGTATGACATCCGTTTATGTTTTCAAAAGTATGTAAGTAATATTATTAACGAATTTAATATAAATATTAAAATACAAAATAACGTAATAATAAATAATAAGTAGAGATTAGGCACGGGTTTAGAATGCGACTTCTTTTGAATTTTTATAAGTATGTAAATAAATTATTAACGAATTGAAATCTAAGCATGAAAATAAAATTTTAATAATTATAATAATTAATAAATAAATTAGACATGTACAAGGCAAGAGTTGAGAATACATCATTTGGATTTCTCATTTTACATAAAAATTTGTAATTATCGCAAATATTTTTTATATTTATCTTTTGATAAACCCTGTGTAATACACGGGTATTAAACTAGTTTTAATTATAAAAAAAAACTTTATTATGAAAATAATTAAATAAGTTTTATTGATAATAGAATTAAAAATAATTTTATTTTTGGAGTTTCAAATATTCTATATATGTAAAATATGAGTTAATTACAATAATCTAAGTATGTAACTAAATATTAGTAATGCATTCAATCTAAACCTAAAAATATTAAATTATATACTAATAATTAATAAACATTGATTAAACACCAGTACAATGCGATACGGATTGAGAGTATGACATCTTCTAAATATTTTAAAGTATGTAACTAATAATTATTATCGAATTTATTCTAAATATTAATATATAAAATGATTTATTAATAATAATTAATAAAATAGATATTAGACTCAGGTTTAGAATGTGACGCCTTTTGAATTTTTGTAAGTATGTAACTAAGATTATTAATGAATTTAATTTAAACATCAAATACAACATTATTTAATATTTATAATAATTAATAAATAGATTAGACATGTACAATGCACGAGTTGATAATACATTATTTTAATTTCTTATTGATTTAGTATTATGTAATTATCACGAATAATTTTTGTAATTATTTTTTGATAAGTCCCGTGTAAATCACGGGTGTTAAACAAGTATATATTAATACAAAATTCTCACAATATATGTGTCTGCTTCGTATGCTTCGCTTAAATAATAAAAAAATTTGGTGCTTCAGTTGCTTATGTGTCATGCGAGCCTAATATATACCTAATTTAAATTTTATTTTATTGTATCTTGCCTAATTTAATATTTTGTTTTTATTATATTTAGCCCAACTTAATAGTTTTCTTTTATTATATTTTGTCTAATTTATTAATTTTCTTTTATACTCTTAATAAAAAATATAAACAAGTCATATATAATTAGTAGAAAAAATCTAAATTAATTATTTTAATTAAAAGTCAAAGTACATATAAAATAATTTGAATTACAAAAAAAACTTAGTTATGAAAATAATTAATAAATTGTATTTATAATAAAAATTGAAATAATTTATTTTTTAAATTTTATATATTCCGCATAGGTAAATTATGATATATTTGCAATAATTGGAGTATGTAACTAAATATTAGTAATGAATTCAATCTAAATATAAAAAAAATTACATAATAATAATTAACTAATATTTATTAGACAATGGAATATTGTGAGAAGGTTTGAGAGTATAACACCTTTTGAATTTTCAAAGTATGTAACTAGAATTATTAATAAAATCAATCTAAACATAAAAATATAAAATGAGTCAATAATAATTAATTAAATCTTTATAAGTAAGTAAATGTAATTATTAACAGTTTTAATCTAAATATTAAAATATAATATTAATTAATAATTATAATAATTAATAAATTGAATATGGCACAAGTTAAGAACACATCCTTTTAATTTTTTATTTTAAATTTAAAACTTTTTAATTTTGAAAAATATTTTTTATATTTAGTTTTTTATAAATCAGGTGTAATACACTGGTGTTAAGCTAGTATATAAATATAACATAATGTATAATATTTATAATTATAATAAATAATATAACACATTTAACACACACACACACACACACACACACATATATATGTATATATATATATATATATATATTATAATTAGAAATAAAAGAAATATATATATAATATTTTTTTATTTTATTAATATATTATTATTTAATAATATATATATTATTAAATATTAATTATTATTTTATATATATATATATATATATATATATATATATATATATACACACACTATAATATATATTATATTATAATTGAAAATATATAATATTTATAATATAGTATATACATATAATATATATATATATATATGTATATATATAATATATATTTATAATATATATGTAGACATATTATAATTATATTATTTATTATATATATAACATAAGTATGTATATATATTTATAATGTCAAATACTTACTAAAAATCGAGTTAACCTAGCTGGTCATGGTTAGGTGTGGAGCGCGATAGGTCGCGTGTTTGAAACCCCAAACGACATATGCGATGATCCGGTATAGTTGTTGTTTTTAGTGAATTAGCCGTAAAATTAACAAAGATTAACTTGAGATCTTAATCTGAATACACACTCGTGCGTAAAAGTTCAACAAGAAAGGAAACAATGAATAACCTAAAATAAAAGAGGTGTTGAAGGAAAAACACAATTAGTGTGCCTTCGTCAATAAGTAACTGATGAAGGATAGTTTAGGTATTTGTTATCTTTATATATTATGAAAACATGTACTTTGATACCCTATATAAAGGAAGGGAGTCTTTGATGAATAAGAGAACCCTAATTTCTACCGTCTCCATCGTCTCTCATTTATGTCTTCTTCTATTATACTTTTCCTTTTACACGTTATCAGTACGAAACTCTAATCTATTGAGAGTGATCGAAAATAAGCCTCCATAACCAAAAATCTAACTGCGCTAGAAGTTTGAAAAATCGGTTTCTCGTGTCTCAATGGTTGGATCGCGCTCCAATTTTTACAGCACCTTCAAAACCTTTTGAATTACGTTCTGTACGATGGAGATTGGATTTAGAGATACGAGAAAATATATACAAAATTCCGAACAAAGCAGATTTTATTTTCGTTAATTTCTGTGTAGTGATTTTCAAAATACGATTGCGCACAATAGAATCGTTGGATCAAGCCAAAATTTGGATATGTTATTTCAAACATATACAGGTTCAATATGGTCGGTGGAGATTTGGATTTGAAGTCTTAAGAATCATATAATGAATTTTGAACAGACCTGATCATGTTTCTCGAAACTATCGGCACAACTTATTTTAGAAATTCAATTACGCACAATCTAACAGTTGGATGAAGTTGGATTTTGAATATGTTATTCAAAACACATATAGGATGAATTGGAACGGTGGAGATTGGGTTTGAAGGTCTCTGTCATCAGAAATTAGACAAGCCTATTGAAAAACAAATTTAGGAAAGAATCGTGACTTTCCTTCAAGGTAATTCGAATTATCCTATTATTTATTATTTATTAAATACAGCTAATAAAAATTTGGCAATATGAATATATGTCATGGTATGTATTGTTGTGCAAAGCATGTATATGTATATGTACCACGTATGATTATATGCATGTGATGTATTGAAAAATATGAAATTTTGCAATACTTTAATAATATTCATAGAGTACATAATATATTAGTATTCATGATCTTATATGATTTCTAATTTAGAAATCATAAATAAAGTTATTTACATTATTAGATGAGAGATTGATCATGATTTTGCCAATATTTTTAGTTCATAATGAATTTCGATGAATTGATTGATTTCATATATGTTGATCATGAATTTCGATGAATTGATAGATTCATGTTTGTTGATCATTTCGATAAATTGATAGATTCATGAATATTGTAATTCTATTCAAGCTAATTTATAAGCAACTTTCAATATGTATCATTGATTGTACATTTACATATTTTCATGATAATGAAAGTTCATGAACGTACAAAATTGTATATATAAGTCTTGTGATAGTATATTCGCATGATATCAAAGAAAGCTTATGACATACTTCAAATTCATTATCTAAAGAAATTGATTAAACTAACTCAATCTAAATACAAATTAATATACTCAAAAGAAATTGAGTACTACCATCATTAGTTTGATGTGGAAACTAAAAGAACTATAATTCCACAATAATATTATCCACCAACCCCTAATTGACAAAGAACTGTCAAACTTAGTCAAAGTCAATTCTCTTATGAACTTGAGAATTCATATTGACCCTAAATCTTATATTGGAAACACATGTAGTTTCAAAATCTCAATAAACTTTTGGATGTACTCTAAATGAATTTTAAGAATTTTGTGAAACACTACTTCCAAACCTAAGAATTTAGTGAAAAGAAGTTTGTATGCTAGTTAAAAGGGTCAATGACTTTGATATGTTGCGACTAAAAACATGTCTTACCATATGTGAAAAAGAAAATCACTTTAAATGACAATAAGTATTGAGAGATACGATCTCACTCTATTTTTTCCACTTGAGCAAACATACAGATGCACTTGTATAATATTAATTATAATAATAAGTCATTGAGAGACATGACATTATTCTTCATAATACCAATGTTAGACTTCGAATAAAGAAATTTCTTGAGACTAACTAGGATCGATATGAATAGTGGAAATAACCTCAAAATAAAGAGGAATAGACATTTTGATCCCTACCTATGTGGGAAGAATGAGCCACGAGGTAAGATATGTAAAAGTTCGTGATATTTATTGGTCATGGTAGAAGTCATGGAGGTTCCTCCAATAACCTTGCTTAGTCAATGGATATCCTCTGTTTTGATTGATGAAATTTATTTGTTTCTTACTTTACAAAGAACTTGTGAAAGTATAATCAATCATTCATATTAGACTATTGTATTTGGTGTTAAAATTTATTTTGAGTTAGATTTATGTGATGTGGACAGATTTAATTTAATTATTATTTTATTGGACTTATTGGTAAATTTTGGATTTCATTCTAAATCATTGAATGTGGGTGAGTTTCATTACCACACATTCACATACAAGGTTCACGAGTAAACTATTAGATATAATGTAACATATCTAGCAAGTAATATAAAATATTAGAATGAAAAGTATTTCATTCAAATATCTCCGAAGAATGTGAGAATTTGTTGAGTAATAGACAATTATTCACTTAATTGATATTTATATGTGACAAAGTCTTGAGGCCTGGTGGCACATTGGTTAAAGTCATAAAATCTCATTATGGACCAAGAGCGAATGAACCTTGTTAATTTTGATGATATTTATATTGATGATTATCATTAAGAAGTACATTATGAGGATGGAATTATACTTTTAGTTTATGTGGAAGAAAGCACGTTTTAGAGTCAATCTAGTAATTTTACTTTACCACTTTTGATTATTGAATCATAAGATATGACCAACAAAGAACTTTTGAACACTGACTCATTCAAGTTTTGACACGACTGGCATGGATTCTTTAGTCGTCGTGATATGATGGTCCATATTATAAGAAATTAACATGGACATCTTTCATTTTGAGTAAAACATAAAATGAGATAGAAATTTGATGCAAAGTATAGTATCGAACTAATGTTGTTCAACTACAGCTAGTGCATTCTAAAGTACTAAGAGCACTACATACATTCATATCTCAAGGATACATCACTCATTTTTTCAAAACTTGTTCATTAGCAAAATTGTATGATTGAGACCTGTATTTGCTAAAGATACAAAGCATAATATTTCATTCTTATAATTGATAATTGGTGATACATGTGGACATGACCGTTCAAAATGCGGATCATTCAAGTATTTTTGGTCGATGCATCAACACGTATTGTCCATTAAAAAAAGTTGCATTTGCAAAACTTCTAGCACATTTAATATGATCGAGGACACACCACCCTTATAAAGAACCCACACTCATAATTCCAGAGAGTTTACATCCAAAGTACTTGATGTCTATTGCATTTTAATAAAGATTGATGTACTAGATCTTGTACCCTAATGTGCATATATAATAAGATCTCAAAGAAGACACCATCAAAAGGAATATAGATGGTGACTAAGACAATATTTATGCGCACTCATTTGTCTTTACACAGGGTTATGCAATATTGAAAGCAACTCTTACTTATTCGTTTATGAACCCCTGCTAACTAAATATTTTGTGTACCAGTTGGTAACTGGATATAAGCCTGATAATTCATATCTACGCATATTTGATTAAGCAATATATGTGCCTATTGCACCCCCACAACGCATTCCATGGGTTTTCAAAGACGATTAAGTATTTATATTGGATATGAATCTCCAACAATCATCCGCTATTTTAAACCTTTGACAGACGATCTCTTTATCACTAAATTAGCGAATTTATCACTCAAATGAGAAAATCTTCCCGTCGTTAGGAGGAGATAAGAAAAATTATTTTCTAATGAACGACAAGAATAGTTTTATACTATATCTCATTATGATCCCCGCATTTCACAATGTAACGTGAAAGTAAAGTAAAGTGAACAATTGATCTTCAAATTATAGAAGACTCAATTTCTAAAGTGACGAGATCATATATATACCAGCTGCAAATGTGTCTGCAAGGTTAAAGACCCAATAAGGGGCATAATGTCACAAATTAAGACATTGCAACCATACTTAGTGGAGGTGTGGTTGAGGTCGTGACTTCCAAAAGGAACAGGGGGAGGTCACTTGGTTCGATCAATACTCGCCCAAGAAATAAGAGGGCACGTATGGCACAAACTTCAATTGATCATCAATGAAGATAATAACTCTCATGAGATTATCTCTGATTATACTTATGTCCATGAATCATTACTAGAGGACGCTCCGAAGTTTAATATGAATCCAGAGAATAAAGAAATCTCAATGTACAATGAGAGTTTATATAAGTTGATGGAAAGACTTTTCATACACATTGATGATAGTATCGAACCACGATCTATTGAAATGTCAATATTGAGCAAATTGACCTAATTCTAAAGAATCAATCCAGGTAGAACTAAATTCACTGACAACAAGACAGGTGTTTAGTTTGGTAGTGCTAACCTTACCAAGTGTAAAGCCTATAGGACATAAATAAAGTTTTGTCAGAAAGAGAAATGAGAAAAATAAAGTCATGAGATGCAAATCTATACTTGAAGCACAAAGTTTCTCAAAACGCCCTGGAATTGACTATGGGGATATGTACTCTCCCATAATAGATGTTATAATTCCAAAGAACTGAAAATGCAGCTTATACCTGTGGTTACATCATATCTCTATGGGGATCGTGATTTAGAGATATATACGAAAGTGCTTGCTGGCCTTTCATTGCCAAGGCAAGTGACTCTAAGCCACGGAGTGCATTCGCAATTAAATTAAAACACTCACTTTATGGATTGAAACAATCTATACGGATGTGGTACAACTGTATAAGTGACTACTTGATTGGGAAAAGATAATCTATGCCCTTGCATATTTATAAAGAAAATAAGTTTCAAATTTGCGATTGTAATTGTATATGTCGATGAAAGGAACATAATATACACTCTTAATGAAATAAGAGATATCACTAGTTATTTGAAATTTTAATTTGAGATAATGAACCATGGGAAAACTCGGTCATGTTAAGGCTTTAAACGAAAACCGAGTTTGTGAAATACTAAATTCTACAGTTTGCATATATCTAAAAGATGATCAGGCAATTAAATATGGATAAGTGCAATATGTTAGCACTCCTATGATTGGTCAAAGTGAAGATATAAGGAAATATCAATTTCATCAATTTCGTCATATTGTTTACCTACGTACAATATGTGCATTATTCTACCATTACTAATACACTTGACCAAATATTAATTTCTCAAAATTGTTATCTTGATTTGACTCAAGAAAGCGCAATGTCACTGGAATGGAATCAAAATCTAATTTGTTACCTAAAAGAAACCATTGACGCGAGTTTATTTTTCCCATTCATAAATATAATTGGGACTGCAGATGGTCTTGTAATCCCTATAGAAAATGTTGAGTTTACTTCCTACAGTGAAACACCAAATAGTATCGTTGATGTTGGTTAATCATTCGATCCATGTAAAGAGATCATTATCATACATTTAGTAGTTCGTGAGTGTCTACGATAAATGTTATGATCATTCATATATTTGATAATAGTGGCTTGAACTCTATCACTGAAGAAAATGTGATAATACGAGTAATATCACCCCAACTCTTCTACAACCAACAATTATGTACTTTCTGAAGAATCAAGTAAATTGAGGAAGTGGAGACTTTCAAAGTTCTCTTAATAGATGTACATATCAAAGAGAGGTGTACACTTTAGGGGAGTCTCAACATAGGTGTGTTGTACTCTTTTTCCTTAGACCAAACTTTATTTTTCCCATTGGGTTTTGTTACTTGGCAAAGTTTTAACGAGGCAACAATGAAACACCATTTCACCATTTGACTTGGCACAAGGGGGAGTATTGAAGGAAAAATACAATTAGTGTGCCTTCGTCAATAAGTAACTGATGAAGGATAGTTTAGGTATTTGTTATCTTTATGTATTATGGAAACATGTACTTTGATACCCTATATAAATGGAGTCTTTGATGAATAAGAGAACCCTAATTTCTACCGTTTCCATCGTCTCTCATTTGTGTCTTCTTCTATTATGCTTTTCCTTTTACAAGAGGATAATTATTTAAAAAACCAGCAGTACTCTTCATTACATTATGTTTCTGATCTCTCTGTGGTAATTTGTCGAACGGGTTGTCGACATACGAAGACGAGAGTGATCTTGGTGGCCAAAGGCTTATCAAACTGGAGCCTCTTCGTGCAGCCGTACTATATTGTCTTTTGCTGCGCTTGCAAGACCGGGATAATAGATTAGATTCCCCATCTCATCTTCTTTAATTATCGTCTAGAACTTCAGCTTTATATATAAACAAAAAAAAAATCTATGGAACCTAATTACTCAACAGTTAGTATATTAATTTTGATTACTTTCCACAAATGAACCCAATTTCTAGTTTGTAAGAACTGAAATTCAAGGAGTTTGAAATTCAAATCAAGTCTTAGATTAAATCTAAAAATCAAAAGTTCAAAAATTGCATATCTAATTGACTTTAATCTACATAACCGAACCGAACCAATTTAGAAGAAGAATAATAAAAAACGGATTGACTTACCTGGATAGAATGTAAAAAGATCCTTCATTTTATTGCATTCGCGCTCCTGGCCATTGTAGAACTTTGAAAAAGAATTTTTTTTTGCCAAAGATTGAAAAACTGAAGGTGACCAGATATGGGGAAAGAAAATAGGTACATGAAGTGTGGTAATATCTTTCTTGTTCAAAATGGGTGCGATGGCGTAATACGGAGATGAGGGGCGGAAGATCAATGGAGATGGGTGAGTAGCGTGGGTTCAATTGTAGATTGTGAAGGTGCTGAAAATTTTTAGGGTTTTATCAAGCATTGGTGTCGCTTTCTATTTTTAAGCGCCACTAATAGTGAAATTCGGAAGGCACTTCTTATGAAAAAACGAAGTAATAAGTGAATACTTGTTGGTGACGCTTATTCAAATAAGCGACACCCGTTCTTGGTACATTAGTGACGCTTATTTATTTAAGCGTCACCCGTTACGAGTGTATTGGTGGCACTTTTGTTATAATAGACATTTTTATTATATTGGTGTCGGTTAGTAATAAATAAGCATTACCCGGATGAAAATTTATAGTTTTAAATTTTTACAAGTGGCAATTATTAGAAAGCGCCACTTTTGCACATTTTGCATCGCTTTACCTTTGAAGTGAATTTATACAGCGACCCTAATTGTATTTTTTGCACTAGTGATGAGTTGCCGTTTGTACTGCATCTGCTCGGCTAAAGCTTGAATGGAGTAATTTGTTTCCAAAGCTTTCCACATCTGGTGAGAGGTGTAATCTAACTATGAGTATTAGTAGACATTATGATAAAAATGATAACAGCCATGATGCCAGCAGTTTATCTTGTCTCTGATAAGCAAAAAAAACTCTTGAGCATCAAGATTTTCTGTGCTCTTAATGAGTTTTCGAGGAATAGACACATATCCATTTAGGTATATATTCTTCAAGGTCATGGCCACGTAAGCCAGTAAGGATCTGTTGTTTCCAAATGAGGTAAGTATCAAAAAGATTGGTGATGAGAAGTTGAGACTGATGTTGAAGGATCTGCAGATTTGCAGTAATATTATTGATAACAACATTTGTCTGAGGCTGAGGTTGATGATTAAGCCATAACAAAGGTGAGAAAATATTAAAACAAAGGTAGAGGACAAAGAGAGGTCTAGATCCTTGCTCTCATAAAAATCATAAAGGCACAATATGAACGCATAATGTATGATCGAAAAACTGATGATGTTTACAGGAGACAACAAAACAATAAACAAGGCTGTTGAACGCTTGCGCCCGTCTGATGCCCTCGCCAGGTGGATACTAGCTAGTGGCTACATTAAAACCTAAATAACAGAATCTAGGAAGAGACGGGATATGCTAAACCATAAACTGCTCAAATATGAATAATACGACAACTAAAATTACTAACGACTGTAATGAATGATCAGGTGCAGTGGGGTGCATGCAGAACCACGCACTATATATGCATATATATATATTCCAACTGACCCAAAGTAAGGCCGAATATAATAGAAAGGGAGATCTGTCCCGGGTTGGCTGTTTGCTTTCGTCATCAACAAAAAAACAAAAAAAAACAAGAATATGTGTACCATGTGATCTGAATCTTATGATACGTCATTTCCCATTAGTTACTATTAGCATAAATTAATATAATTATTGATTTTAATAAGTTGGAAAAATCTAGCAATATACTTCCTTCAACTTTCAATGTAGTATTTAATAACGAAAAGGTTTGCGTTATTACCTTGATTTCTATCGTCTAGGTTCTCATTTCCAATCAAAGTGACACCATGCTTCAACCTCGGATCGTTGGTGAGATTGGCCCTCTGTTATCTTGATTTACCGACAATTAGGATTTTGAATAAAAAGTACTTTCGAAACAAAATTATGAAAATTATTAAATATCTATTAATAGAAAACCCTTTCCAACATATTTAAACTGCATTTTTTTTTTTTTTTTCATTATTTAGAAAAACTTCTAACGAACTCATTTACCGATCATGACTCTCGATCAACTCTTGCAAATATCCTAAAGACTGGACAGACAAATAGACTGGCCATGTTGCTTAGACAGGTCCTAATAGAAAGAAAAAACATGCATTAGCCACCTTTGTTTTTTGGCGATGCAAGCTCAGTTATTTGAATATAGTGTGTACGTAGGATCAACTATACGAAAGGCTAGAATATATAGAGAATAATTAAACAATTGATATTGTTGGTGGCAATCTCAATAATAGAGAAATTAAAATAGTTGATACGAATAAATAGACGCTGAAAATGATGTCGAACTCATAATGCTCATTGTGCTACGGCTTGCACAGAAATTTCTACCTCCAAATGACAAGAGTCACTAACAATGAAGCCACCATTAGGATCATTTAAATCAGCTAGCGAAAGGAATGAGTGCCATCCCCAGTTTACTTTGGAAGCCGAAAACCAAGTAGAAGCTACAAGAGGAAATTAGTTATTAAGTGTTTGATCATGGTGTTTATTTTTTGTAAGAGTTTCATGTGCCAAAAACAATTAGTTGCATATAATATGAATTACTGGTTTTCTTTTGGTGCTTAGCTGAATCCAGCTGGTTCTTTATGCAGATGGTAAAAGACGCCTTCATTCTTTCACCAGGAGTTTTCTTGTCATCGGATGCAACATAGTTCAGATATATAGATAGGTTGCATCCAATTTCGTCCCTATTTCCATTTGGGTATAGCGTAATCTTCCTGTATTAGTCAAAAAAAATTTAATTGTATCAAGAATATCGGTACTACAGTAAAAGTCAAACCAAATGACAATTAAAGCTCGATCAGATTATTTAAGCCATTCCAAAAAGTAGGTATAACATAAATAAACATTAAAATTGTATCATATATATTTCAAAAAGTATTCAAAAATAATACTAAAAAAAATTTGTACCATTTATGGCTTCCGGCAGTGAATTCTTCAGAATACCATATATCTTTCAATGTAGAGAAGTTTGAAATTTCCAAAACCTTCTTGTAAGGGACTGTAACATTCTTCAAAGACAAATATTCAGTGACAACCTTATTTTTGTTGACAAAAACCTCAGCACCAAACACACAGTTATCATCCATTAGGTATCCGTTTGATGGAGTTGTGAACAATTTCTTGGAGATAAATTTGGGAAAGCCCCATTCCATCATCATCGAGAAATATCGTCGTGTTGTTTTTCCTGATCGATCATCCACATTGAGTTATTAACTCGGGGATCTCCATCGTTAAATTAACACACGTAATTTTAACACACTGTCTAATTCTTAATTTTTGAACAATTACGAACAAATTTAGCAATAAAATTCGAATCTTTGGAAAATAAAACAAACCAGTGCCTAGACATGATAAAAAAAAGGCTTCGATGATTTGTGAACTAGTTTTTGTCAACCAATACTATTTATTATTAGCGATAGAAGAGTAATCGGTATGAATGATTGTCAATTATCCACTTGCAATATTTTTCATTGTGTTTTGCCAAATATACCAATCTCAACCGAATTCAAAATAAGACAAGCATAATAAAGATACCTGGTGTATAATGATAATTGCCCGAGATTTGATTCAAGATAAAGATGGAGAAGACAGCATTGACCTCCCAGTTTTCAGGCAGAGAATTTGTGTCTGAAATGGCCAAATACGCAGAAATATACTCACCATCTTTTTCAGTTCCGTGCCCTTTAGGGTGAATTACTAGTCTCCTGTACAAGTTTTGACAATATTAAGAAATGACCTATTATTTAAGGCTTAGCAATCAATTTCACTTGTGTGAGCATCCCAATTAATGGAAATTGGTTGAAAGAACAAGAATATGATTATTTTTCTTAATCAGAACTCAAATGCAATTTGGAAAAGGGCTATGATTTTAGGATAATAAATGTACGTACGTACCACTTGTAATTGCCAGCATCAAAATCCCTAGTCTCGTATTTGTCAATTCCACACTTGTGAAGCAATGAAAAGGATTCAATTTTGACCAAAAGATGTGCAGGTGAAGCCTCTCTTGTTTCCATGGCGGCCACTTCTGGATGATCAAGTGTTCATATCATATGTAAACGAATCAATTAAAATTAATTCAACTAAACAACATATATTTATAAACTAGAAAACAAAAATAGAAAGATATCTCAGTTAATTTGTGAACTTGTGACATACCACCAGACATGGTCCTCTAATTTTCTGCTTGTTTCTGTTCTAGTTTGAGTTTGAGAATATAAGAGTGTCTCCGTTAGACGACTGCGGAGATTTTAGATTTATCACTAATTTCGGTGCAGAGAAGCATTGAGAATGCTGAAAGTCGTTAATTAATATAATTCGTAATCTCCAAAGCTAGAAGTTGAGCAGGCAAGGCACACGGAACCAGGCCGGCCCTGACTTTCGGGGGTATAGAAGAATTTATAAGTGGGGGCTCAATTTTGTCATTTGTTATAGGTTCCAATCATTATTTTGAAAAAAATGTGATGAGTCATATTTTTGCAGGGGTGGAATTTTATTCCAACGTTTTTATTTATTTTATTTTATTTATTTTTCTAGACTTATTAGTATTTTGAATTTTTTCTTTATATATGTATATAAATTTATGTTGTAGTTTAAATCATTTAAGTTAAACTTAAAAATCCTTTAGTATTAGGATAGTCTTATTGGCTTTTTTACGTACACGTTATACTTGTCTGTCGATATTAACTTTTGAATGCATGTCATGTGTCATAAATTAATTTATATTTATTAATTTAAATATCATTATTAATGTGTAATTCTCTAATGTGCCCTTTGTATATTTAATTTCTTTAAAATATAATGAGCAAATATTTTTCATTTATTACAAAACACCCCAAATATTTATTAATTACAAATCAACCATCAATCATAAATATATTTCACAAACCACCCATAATTCAATAGAAAACCCAATTTCAAATCATCCAATCGTTCAACCTCACGCACTAGCACCCCCGTTTTTCAGTTTCAATCTCACCGTTAGCTATCGCGGTTATCCACTGTCCGACACTGTCATTCTCTATCGTCGGACAACGTGATTCTCCACTGTTCCACACCGCCACTCTCCACCGTCCGGCACCACGATTATCCACCGTCTGGCATCCCGTTTTTCCTCCGTTCGAGATCATGAAAAACTCATCGACGAAATTATTCGCAACCCATTTCCATTGACTTTTGCTTCTTCAACGATCTGAAGTGCAAACATCAATTTATTTTAAGGTTAGTTGATTTTTTAGTACAAAAGTGCCATGGATGTTATTTTTAATTTCTTCTGTGTGTAAATTATTTGTAATTGTGTGTTGAATTTTCCTTAATTTATGATATTGCGATGTGTATTTTAGGGGTTTGTGTTTTGATCCCATTTGATTGTTGTATGAATTAAGAATTTTTTTATCTGGTAATTTTGCACCAATTTTACAAATTTTGGCGACTTAGAAATTTTTGATCAGGTATTTTTGCTTAAGTTTCCAAATGCTGAAATTTAGGATTTTTTCATGTAGTGATTTGGTTCTTAACTTTTCAAAGTAAAATGGGGAAGTATAGCTTTTCTAAAAGATCAAACCATAATACGTACAACTTTTGATAGATGCCAGAAAATTGATTTTCCACTTCGATGAGGAGTGAAATGCAATGAACTAAGGTTTTTCGTTTGGAGGTGATACATTGGTAATTATTGGCATTTTCTATATATTCGTAAACACTTGATTACATTTTCTTTAACCGTGTTTTTTATTTTTTGTTCTTAATATGTTCTAATACTTGAGCTTTAGTATATCTTATCTAGGCTTTGTTGCATAAGTTTTAGTGGTACAATCATTTGACATCTTTATTTTGAAATTTATTTTTGAGAAACCCTTTATTTTTTGGGAACTTGTGTTATATATGGAAACATTTAGACCATTTACACTTATTTATTTAAATTGAAAACAAATAAATTATCTTTAACCGAAACTTAATTACTGAGCTACTTGTATTTAGTTTAATGTATTCAGTTACTCAGATAATGAAGTTAACTACACCATCAAATATTCTGGTTGTTGGGGATTTGGACTTTTGGGGAGTTATTTTGGGTAACTTTGGTCCAATATTCCAAGTATGGAAAGTTCGTTATTTTTGAAAATGAGCTTCATATTCTTAATCTACGTTGCGAGTAGATGAACGTGGTATATTTACTTTCGGGATAAGTGAGTAATCAATGTTCAAAGTTGGACATTTGATAAGTGAATTTGGAAGTTGAGGAGGTAGTGGGATTTCCATTGGGTATATGGAAACTCCCACATTTGAAGGAGTCTCATTTATGGATGACTTTATTAAATGAAGTGAAATGAACATTGGTTACAAGTTGAGCAGGGTTGGGAACCCCCACACGCGCGCCACCATCCGCTCGCCCGGCCGGCTCGGGCCGCGAGCCCGTGGCCCGCGACCATTCTCGTTTTTCGCGCACGTGGTTCGTGGTGTTTTAGCTGAGTCTGGGATTACGTTTTGGACCAGTTCCAGAACCTTCCAGTCTTTTTGGAGAGAAAGATTAGGAGTCTGACTTGTATTAGGAATTCTAATTCCTGCGATTTTCCTTCCTTAATTAAAGGTCCTCTCACAACTATAAATCCCCCCCTCCTACAGTGTATTTCAACATCCGAAAATCATAAGCATCTCACATATTCCCTACCTGCCTCACGCATCATATACACTTGCAATTAGGGTTTTGCTCAGTTGTCTGCTCATTTCTCGTTCGTCGGGCTGCCTGGGTCGTCTGCTCTGCCTAACTCCGTTCGTCATTGTATCTTGGGAGATTCATTGCTATCAAACCGTGAGCACGTAGTACTGGGCAATAAGAATCTTAAGTAAACAGTTCGCTCGCCTCGACACCTTTCTTATTTTTTGTTTCATATGTTCTTCGCTGATTGTTGTTTCTGTTAGTTTAAATTTATCCCTGCTGTTATCCCAAGTTTACTACTGTAATCTCAATACTGGTCCTGTGTTATAGGGATCAGATAAGATATCTAATGGTGATCAACAAAAGTATCAACTTGGTATCTTATTTTTCATACCGTTTTTGATATATTGGTATCCGATATACCGAAAATTTCGGTATTATAACGGTACGATTTTTTTTTATACCGAAAATTTCGGTATGGTATGCGGTATGACATAAAATTTTAGTCTATACTTTATCGACCTACCCCTAGTAAGGATACTCTCTTTATAACCTAGGGGCCCAGCGTAAGGTTCGGGCTTGCTAACAACATCCCAGAAGACACGGTCAAACAAATCAAGAGAAAATACCATAAAATGACTACCTTCTATTATTTCTTTCCCACTTTGACATGTAGTTAATTATTGTTCCATTTTTACATTACTTTTCTTACTTTTTAACAGGTATAATTAGATTAATTCCTATATTACATGACCTTAGTTATGATTAATGTTTCATATTTTTAGAATATATTATTTTTATTTTAAGTAAATTGTCCATCTCCATAACGCTTCCCTAATCATCGCTGCACACAATCTCAGAGCATCCCTTTTCAGATTCCTAAATCAATTGCGTAAAAGATCATCCTTTCAGATTCCCAGCGTCCCTCTACCTTACAGAAGCAACTTTCGAGAATGATTCCCAATGAATATTTTTCAGTTTCTTTTAGTGTATCTGAAATCAAATCGCACAACAAAATAAAAAACCTATTGAAATCTTAATCTTCTCCGCAATATCCAGGAACCAAAAAACCGTGAAAACCTTATTCTGAAGCGGTTTTTTTTTTTTTTTTGCAGAATCGTAGAAATTTCTATGATTATTTTCCGTTTCATGCAATCCTCTGAAATAAAATCTTCAGAATGCAAAATTACACGGAAACCATAATCTTTTCCGCAATATTCTAGAACCAAAATCACTGAAAACCCTAATTTTTGTCAATATAAAAACCTCCTTATATTCGTGATGGCCAGAAAACACAAATCAAACCAAAAAAGAAAGATGGAGGTTGTGCAAGAAACCAGTTTATCCACGGAGGGTACGAGGAATCGATCCAAAAAAACAAGCCTCAAGAAGAACCCGATACTGAACAATCGTAATTTTTCCATGTTATTTGGGAGGGGGAAGAGTGTAGCTATTGCATTAGAGTCAAAATCGGAATTTGATTTCGTATCTCACGACCTTTTGGATGCGAAGAAGACAAGTAGGGGAAGTTTATTTCCCCAGAAGAAGAAGAGCAGTCCGAAGAAAAAAAATCTTGTTTCGAAGTCCAAAGMGAACCGAAAAAGATCAAGGAAGAGTTTTAATCTGGATGATTCTGAACGACCCAGAAAGGGAGCAAAGTCTCATAAACACAGTTCGAACACACCAGACGAATACAAACACAAGGTTTTATTTGAGAATTCATTCTTAATATATTTTTGGATTTTTGTACAATTTAAATATGTACATTTTTCATAGTCTGAACTCCCCACCCCATTTTAGGAAAAAAATGGCTGAACACTGTCATACATTGAATTATCTCATTATAATTCTCTCATGGCAGTTTCTAACTTGGCTGATGTGTATCGTGCGTGTTTGAACTTTGATGAATCATGTTGTTGATATAAGAGCAATTAAATGTCTTCATTGCATTAGCTTCTTCAATGTGTTGTGTATGTGGAATATACATATTTTATAAACAGCTCGAAAGTATCTGGTGGATTTGTTGACTTGGTGCTAACATTTTTTCCAAAGTGTCCTATTTTTCTATCCTATTTGTACGTTTGCAGAAAAGGAAGGTAGAAACCTCATAGTTTTATGAGGTTTTTTTGACTTTGTTTGTTTTTACAGTGTGTTTATTTTTTTGTTTTATTTCCCACTTTTTTTTTGTAATCTGCAATAATTACAGTAATTATAATATGGTTGGGCTCATGAAAAAAGAAAATCTTCAAATCGTATAAATCAACATGTTTATTAATATCCTCTCTTTACCCTACCAAAAGAAAAGAAAAACATTCCGATATAAAAGACATATATAAGAAAACTATATATTAAACAATCTTGATGGATATGGAGGAGCTCAAATGTCTATTCAAGGATTTTTCTGTGGATGTGTTATCTACACTACGGTCGCTTCAAGATGTCGTTGCGGTATGTCTTTTATCTGTCGATTGTGATGGTGTTTATCTTGTTTTTTTTATAAACGCGCTGCCATTTACCTTTGTTCGACAACTAATATACTCATAAGCAACTGCTTATCTAGGTGATGTCGAAACTGCGAACGAAACCAGTTGGGAACAATGATAAACAGGTTTACAAATATGAAATACTATGTGCACAATACTCCATTGATTTCCTACATTATTCGTACTATTTTTCTTATACACCACATTCATTTACATGTAAATAAATTCTTCTTCATATTCTGTTTAATGTTCATAAGGATGATGTTATCTAACCAACGGACTCATACGTACAATCTCTTGATGATATTGAACCTGCGGACATCGAGGTGCTGACACAGCTTTTTGAGGAGTTGGTGAAGAGTGCTACTAAACAAACAACACTATCTCATCATCTAGACGTCGGAAACGGCCATACTAATGAAAAGGTAAGTCAATGAGAAGTTCTCATGCTATAGTCCTCTAAATTTAATGTTGTTTCATACATCTAAAAATTATGAAATTTAACACATGTAATACACATACGTCATTTTTGATTTACATTGCATGTGTATGTTCAGCAAAATGATGAGGCTTATTTAATATTTTAAGTTTGTAGACTAATATCGCATTTTCTATGTTCGTAAATTACGTACCTTATTTCCACATTTTGCAAATTATTATTGTTATTCAGAAACCGGCAGGTGTCGTACACACAAATGGCGCACATCCAACTGTTAACAACATCGACCCAAATATTGCTAACATAGAGGTTTTACCGTCGAGGCCAACATTTGATGCTATATTCTCCGGTATTAACAATAACGTGCTGAATTCTCCATCAGGTTTCAAAGGGAAATCTACTGCGGACGAGGTAGTATTTTTCACATTTCTCGTTATATAAATTACCCATCCACATATAACGTCTACCATTATTTCAGTTATTCATCCAGTTATTATCAGTATTAAATCTGGATATACGAACAACGTAAAAGTAGTTTACCACCTACAGATCACATAATAAGATATATAAACATGTTTTTTTTTAGAAATTGTACATGCTTTTTGTTGGACCACCCAGTTATTTTTTGTTTAGTACCATTTTGTGAGCTATCGTATACGTACTTGCTGCCAGATAAAAGATACATTTTTTTCATGGAAAAATTTATTATGTGTTCTGTTTTTACCAAACTTTATATATATATATATATATATATATATATATATATATATATATATATATATATATATATATATATATATATATATATATATATATGTACATTCTGAAACGTCAATTTTGCATCGATGCTCATTGAGTTATAAGTACATTTTGCAATAAATTTACTTAACCTTGCAGATATAAAATCCACATTCTTATCAAATATGGACATATATAAAGTCCACACTTATTAATCATATCGGTTCTGAACACATGCATGTCATCTATTACAGTATGTCATCTATTTCTCTCAAAAATTACATCTCAGCATTAAACAGTTCATAATTATATAAGTATTTTTTTTAAGAAGATATGTCAACATTTTATCGGCTGGAAACCTGACATGACCTACCGTGGTACGGTAATGCCTCTGAATAGAGTTCAGGGTCTAAGTAGGTGTAACAATGCCATGGACGAAGACAGAACTTTTAATAATTATAACAATTATATAAAAAAAACATATTCTTCGTGTTGCATATGTGTTATTAAGAAATGTTTAAATGCTATTTACAATCTTTCAAATAATACCAGTTTAGTAACCACTTTTTATTCGTATCATCTCTGACCACATTACTAGATTATTATTTGTTTACCACAATCATGTACCCTGCTACAGTAGGTTGCCATTTAGTTTACAACTTGATTATGCTGTATGTTTACGGTTAGTCACATTTTATCTCTTTCTGTTCGTTGTTCTCCAATGTTGAAGTTAACATGTACATTTTTGCATCCATATTGTGTCCATTTTTTTTGCAAGAACAGATGAATTTTGCTTATGTATAATGTTTACCATTCATATTAGTGTACGAGGTTACTTCATGTTACGTATACATATCTGGTGATTTATGTCTTTTTTGTTTACATTGCATGTGTATGCTCAACAAAAAATATGATGCTTATTTAATATTTTAAGTTTGTAAACTAATATCAAATCCTCTACGTTCGTAAATTACATACCTTATTGGTACCTTTGAAAATTATTATTGTTATTCAGAAGCCGGCATGTGTTGTCTACACATCTGGCGTACATACAACTGTTAACAACATTGACTCGAATGTTTGCTAACATAGAGGTTATGATTATGGCGTATACACATCTGTCTATGATTATTTCGTACTTTTAAAAAAATCATACGCAGTATTATACCGCATATAGGCGTTTCAGTTGTGCAGATAAATATTAGCGCTTTTCTGGGGAAAAACTAATTTATGTACACCAAACACATTGATAAGAAATTTATACCATAGTTGACTGAACTATAATTTACGAGAATCATAGCCGTGGTTTTTTAGATTTTATTACCAAATGAATTATTCATACATTTAATAACATCTTTTGCTTAGCTCATTTCCGAAAATCAGGAAGGGAAGAATACACAGAAAAAACCAAAGGGTTCATCTCCTCTCGACGATTACTTCTAGACTTTAGAAGATGAGGAGAAGGCACACGAGTTTGATGCGTGGTTACAGAAGGGACTACTAGTTCACTCGAGAAGACTCCTAATGGGTAAATTACTCTCTTCGCTGAACCCTTTTATGTTAGATATATGGTTTAGTTATCAATTTAATACTTGGTAACATATAACATTTTTTTGCATATATGCACAAGAAAACTGACTGAAATTTGTTGGTTGCATTCCCCCATTGTCAAGCTTTGAATATTACAGGGTGAGGTGCGGCGACATAAAGCCTGCATTTGACTTTAATGTGGCGCATATAACCAGCAAGAACTGGTTTTTTATCCTCGATGGGCCTGGCAAATTTTGGGATGACACGGTATGAACCTGAATCTTATAAATAATATTATATAATCAATCACATAAGAACCTGTTTAGTGATTTAGAAAATGTTTATAATATTTTCAATCTTTTGACCAGCACGTTGATGTCATCTTCTACTACCTGCGGAAGAATGCGCTGTATGGTGAGGTGGACGTGCACCTTCGTTACACAACCACGGATGTTTTATTCGATCAAGCCATCAAAAAACTGTACGAATTGCATTCAGCAAATCCATTTGGCACCAGGAACACAATTGCAGATAGTTGTATTGTCGACTACATCTTTGGTTACAAAATTATATGTGGGATTTCTTGGTTTGATGTAGACTACATATTATTAATCGTCTACAACGGACTCCATATTGAAGAGGTCGATTTAGGTGTTGCTAAAGCAATCAAACCCTACTCCACACTTCTTCCACTTTTTCTGGATATGGTCGGGTTTTATAGCGCGCGAAAAGACATCAACACCAGTCAAGGTTGGTATTCAGACAAAACATTGACCGATCCGTATGAAGTTGTGATTGCTGAAAATCTACCAACGCAAGAGCACGGGTGATTTTCTCATAATCCTGATATTTAAAATCTATGGAATTCAGTAAATATAAAGTGCATCATTACTGGGTTTTATTTGACACGTGTGTTTCCCCCAATTTTAATGTGTTTTGGTGTTTTCAGGGACTGTGGGTTGCACATGGCAACTTATGCTGAGTATTTCATATCGGGCGACGACATCCTATTAGAAGACTTTGATGCGGAGTTGCACAGGAAATGACTTGCTTGTCTTTTGTGGAATCACGGCAAGAAGAAGAATGAGGATGGATACACAAGCGACGATGTGTCGCCCGGGCCAATACCAGCTGATCTAAGGGCAAAACTCAAGAATAATAAAAATGTCAGATGAAATCTTTTTTTTCAGGCCATCTCGCTGTTTTTAGACTATGTTTCACTCAACAGTTTATGGGTCTAGGTGTGTGTTTTAGACTTTTTTGTTATTTTGTGCTAGCTACTTTCCTGTCAATAGATATATCGGGGACTTTCTTATTTTTCAGCAGTCTATAACACCAGTACGCTAAATGACGATTTGAAACTATGCTCTCAAGTAGACAGGTCTCTATTTTCAATTAATCAGTGCGGTGGACACGCTTTATTAGTTATTCGAATGTTTTACTACGATTGTGCGTTTTTCTTTTAAGATTATTTTACGCTTTTATATCTCTCATTACATCCTGGTGTATAGACCAGTTTCCTTAGCGGATCCGTTCAGTCATTTACATATTTTTTCCATATTTTATGTGTTGACCAACATCCGGTTTTGTAATCGAGAACTTGCATGCTATAAATCGATCAAATAATAAATCATTTGATTCCCTCTACTGTCAATTTCTTATTCATTTACGTCGCTCGTCCGCTGCTCCATTCTGCAAGTGAACCATTCGTTAATCACCTATCTTCTGCACCGCTGTAGTATGCGGTCCAAGTAATCTCTTTATGACCTAACACCGACTCTCTTTTCTTCCAAGTGCTAATACACAACAATAACATTGGTGATACAAAGAAAACGTCGAATTCAGAAAATATACATCAACGCAACAAATGATCACAATGTCAAGGGAAGCCTTGAAACAACCAAAATAAACAGTCTCCAAAATCCTCTTACATTCGATCCACATATCAATTATTAGAGAAACATATATACAAAGGTTTATCAATGTCATATTGGTTACGGCAATTGATTTTATTTTTTTTGCAATTGATTGTCATCAAATTATTCAAACAGTAGATGTCTAACCCCTACAAGTCTTGATATTGTGCCCTTTTTTCCCACATCTGCTACACTTCGTTTTATGAGTGTATTCGCCTACAGATGCTGTCCGTAGCCTCTTCAGCCTACCCGATCTTGCTTTTCCTACTGGAGGGAGAACCACATCAACCCCCACATAATTTTTCATTTTCCACGGATGTTTACACCTTACAGGATAAACTGGCTCTTCATATGTCACTACCATTGTAGTCTTATAATAATACTTTGAACAATATTGTAGCGCATCTTCATTGCGTTCCCTCAATACYCTCAGAGCGTGGCCACACGGGATCTCATCCATTTGAAACCGCCCACACGTGCACGTTTTATCCTGCAAATTAACGACAAAAATGGACTGTCCAACCAACACCTGGTATATTCTGTCATTCGCTTTGTGTACCTATTAGATCCCAAAAAAAATAACACGACTATATTTAAGATAAAACATAGAAATACAAATTTTACCAAAAAAGAAAAAAAGAAAAAAAAAGAAAAAGAAAACTTACCGACATCCTCAATGACATTTTATAATTTTCTTCCATCATAACTTCTCCTTTCCTAGTTAAAGTCGTGAAAGTGCATCTCGCTTCATCACCGTTCGCAACATTCCATTTTTGTTGTAACGCCCTCAAACACTCTAATAGAGTGGTCACAGGTAACTCTCTGGCAAATCTTAAGGCTGCATTGACCGACTTAGCCGCGTTAGATGTCATGGATAAGAACCGGTTGTGTGGACAATGCGCCCTAGCCCATTGATGTACTCCAACACCTTCCAGGTATTCGACAATTCTATTATCCATTTTTCTCAACTCATTCATGTGTACGTTGAATCCATCTGTAGTGTAAGACGTCACAGCTGCAATGAAGGTTTGACACACCACTTTCACATTTTTCTTGAAGTGACGTTTCAGATTATTCCTAAGATGATACATACAAAAGCATTGTGCAACTTCGGGATAAATCTACAAATATGGTCAACATTTTCAACTTATAACCACATCACATATACAACAACTAAATATGATGCCAAATAACACAACACCCATTAAAAAAAATAAAAAAATGTTTAGAAAGTCAGAACACAATAATTAGTATACCGTATTACTTTTTTTAAGATCCCATTGCATTTTTTTTGTCCTACAATACCAACTTGCAGCGCACTCATCGATTTTAATTTCAATTTAATGAACCACACACTCGGTAACCCATAAATCGTAGACCGGATAAAAATCAGAATTAGCATATAATAGTGGACATGTTTTTAATCCATTTTTATTTCTGTAGTTCTGATAACACAACTAACCAACATATCTACCTTCTATGTAATATCAAGTAACAGCAGCGTATATGTGCGTGCTCAGATATGTATATATATATATATACACACACATTCACACACACCACCATATATATACATATATATGTACTTTAATTATTATATTTAGGTATAATCTCAGTTTCCTACAACATGAACATCGAGAAATTGGATAATACATATTTTCATAAAATGTGAGTACCGAACTAACCTTCGTAACTGCCTTCACCAAGCTTTCATTACGATCAGACACAATGCACATACCCGTTCTGGTACCTATCGCTTCCCTGAGATTTAGAAAAAACTATTCATACGACAAATCATTCTCTGAATCAACCACCGCAAATGCGAGCGACAATATATGGGCGTTTACATCGTGTAAACTTGCGGTTAGTAATGTGCCACTATACGCTGATTTCAGGAACGTCCCATCTACCACCACGATTGGCCTGCAATGTTTCCATCCTTTGATTGATGCGTAAATTGACATGAATAGATATTTGAACTTTTTTTCGTCAGATATCTTCAAATTCACATAACTAGCGGGATTCGCTTCTCACAACAAATCTAGATATCTAGCAACCATATGATATGACTCGTCCGGTTTACCTCGAACTTCATCTACTGCCTTCCTCTTGGACCTCCACGCTTTTTTGTAGTTCAAATTAACGCCGTACTCATTTTTCATGTCCCTCATTATGTCGGCTGGTGTGTACGTTGTTTTTAAATTACAGAACTTCTTCTTGATACACTCGCTCACAATTTGTGAAGTTGCTTGTCGTTGCTCGTTCATTCTCACATCTAACGGACATGTGTGCGTATTTTGCATGGAACGTACCTTGGAAATTTTAGAACTGCCAACACATGAAGCTTTCACAAACCAAATACATTTGCCATCTAAACATCTTACGTAATATTGTTTACGACACGACTTCACAACTTTGAAATTGAATTTCTGACTTAACGCTAAAAACTTCAAGCTTTTTTTCAATACGTCTACACTACTGAATAACTGACCCACTCTCACGCCACCACGTTCAACATCGACATGTTCGACACAATCCATCTCACAGTCTATCTCAACTTTCTCATTAAAAACTGAATCAGCCACATTTACAATTACATCTGCTGCGTCATTTGCAAAACTGAACACGCTCAACTCTTTTATGTTTGAATCATTCAAAATTACATCTTTGAGCCGCTGCACTTGAGTCGAAGTTGTTTCTCCAACTTCAAGAATTCTCCCGGGTGTCGCATGGAAACACACAACTTCACGTGCCGTATCTCTTACCGTCGTGCACAGTGGGAACCTCATATAATCAACTTCCATCGCCCTCAACTCTTTGTAAAATTTCAAGCTTGAATCATTTTCTATCGATATCGGTGGGTACTCATCCTTCAACTGATACTTCAACGTAATATGCTTATAACTTGTATCCACCTTTATTACTTCTGCAATGAGATTCAACAAGTCTTCATAATTGCAGCTTTCACCAATTGCAACTCCCTCCACATTGAAGTTTATGTATCTGTTATTATTGTCCCACTCACCATTATAATGCACGAAGACAAGCGCCGGAGCCATGTACTGTCAATAAACAAGAATTATACATTTTTTACTGCACAAAAAAATATGATGTCTACATTTTGCACATATTATTTTAGCATGCAACCAATTCATTTTCTATGGACACCAACCCCAACGTGGAAAGAAGCATCTTAATACTGTCGGACCGAAACCCACTATAGTTTATCACTGTTCGATCAAAATTCATAAGCCTACAAACTGTCTTTACAATATCACATTTTTTGCTGGCATTGCCTGTCTGCCTTCTTTCCATGGTTTTTAAAATCAATGCAGGAACACATTTAAACTAATAGAACATAAAATATTATTTTTTTAACAAGATATTTTTTTTTTGTTGACTTCTACTTCTACAAACTGGAATATAACTCAAATAATTTTAGTTCCTTATACAGGGCTCCTGCTTTTTTCGCTTTATTTAAACATTTTTTGGATAATTGCATTTCCGTAGATATGGAATTGTGATTTACTGAAGGGATATGATTAATATGGTCGGTTCTATAACCTTTTCAAGGAAACAATAGAGCCAAAATTAACAAATTTGAATTCAATTCTTACCAAATGCAAACATACACACACAAAAGAAAAGTAAAACAAATAAAATAAACCGGCAGAAAAAGTGCAAAACATGTACATATATGGTAGATGATTGTAGGAAGACTTACGTGTGGTTTTCACTTTATGCTAAATATTATTCTCAAAAAATCCGTTCTCTTTTCTTGTATATTTCTTCAATATTTTCTATTACTCTTCTTCAGAAAGAAATGCAGTCAATGTAATTTTTCCTTTTCTCATCGACTCTAATGGAAACTAATTATTGCATGATTGAAGAGACCATGCCTACTAACTTTCTGGTTTACATACAAGATTAAATACACAATAAATAAGACTTTAACTTGTTTCCTTTTTTTTTATTGCACAATCATTACCTGCGCCATTTATGGATTGATTTTTAGTCTGGTTAAGCATCACGTACTAATTTAATTATTTTTAGGTTGGTTAGGCACATTTGGTAGTTTTTAACTATGGCAACATAAATGTAATTAGATGATCAAGAATATGCAACCGTCATTTTCTCACAAGGGTGAGTTGACCTTCCATGTGGGCCAATTCACGGGCTGGGCTTCTTTGTTTGTGGGCCTGACAAAGCATTATTGGGTTACCCTTCATTTGAGGTCATTTGGGCCTACTGCAACATTTATGAATCTTATGATATGCCATTTCTCATTAGTTACTATTAGTATACATAATATAATAAGTTGGAAAAAATCTAGCTATATACTTCCTTCAACTTTCAATGTAGTATATGTTAAGAATAATGGCCCAACTCATGTCCCTGATTCCTTTTGTTATTCCCGGCCCATTACTGCAGCCCATCAGCTGGCAGCCCAAGTCAACGACCCTGTTCAACTGGGTCGGGCAATCCGYATCCGCCTTGGGTTTTAATCCTGGCCACCCATCTCCCTTACTCGCATCTGGGCCGTTGATCCACCCTTATAACCCCTCACACCCGAAACCCTAGCCCTAACTCTGGTTTTCTCCGCCTCTCTCTTTGACTGCTCTCTCTTGATCTCTTGGTCTTCTCCCTCTGGTTTTTTCGCTTCCTTGCCGGAAAATTTCAGACTGTGTTATTGAAGATATCGTGATCATCTTGAGAGTGAGGTTCGTGTGAGCTTGGGGTTGGGGTTCGAGTCAACGGGGGTTCCGGTGATCCGCTTGGGGTCGTTGTCCGAGGAGCTACCAACTGTCGCCGGCGGTGGTTTTAGGATTCCGGGGAGCCAGTTTACTGCTGTGAAAAAGGGGGCCACTTTATGGAGATCTGAGCCGGTTCTCAGGTATATGGTCTGCTTATTCCGGAGACTACGACGAGAAGGGGGTTTTCTCGTCCCTTAATTAACTTCATCGACTGTGTTTATTTATTGATTTCTTCTTTGCTTTCTGCTCCCCGTTTCCTGATTTATTGTGTTCATCTTCCAGGTCCGCTGCAGCATCATTGGGGCCGGTCCGTGAGGACACCAGCTGGACCGGACGTGCGGGGCTGCTTTAGGAGGAGACGCAGTTGGTGCGAGCATTCGGGTCGGGTTGTTCAACCGGGCTGCTGCGAAGACTGAGGGACCGGCGCAAGCTTCGAGGTGTGGCTAACTACGGACAGAGTTAATCTCTGTCCGGGCCTCATACAAAGTGTGACGAAAAATTAAAAAGGGCAAAACAGCCCTTCGTGTTCCGCTGCGTGTAATCTGAATTGATCAACCATGGCGAAACGACGGTCGGATACACCCAACAGTGGTATCAGAGCGTAGTCGACTGTCCGATGCTCCGGTGAATTGGGCCCCTTACCTAGGGCCCCACTCTGGTATATTGGCTTAACCTCTCTGTTTTAATTTTCGTAGATAAATACCGCTGGTCGCGGGTTTTAACTATTTGAGGCATAGCTGGTAGATCTAGGTTAGATTTAGGCTAGTCGTTTGATTGCTAAGTTCTCTTGTTTCGTGCTTCTTGCATGTGTTGTACTGTTGATCTGCTGTTTTAATCTTTTCGTACGATTCGACTCTGTGGCGTGCTTGCTTTGTGTGATTTGTTGCTTAAGTTATTTGTTACGTGTTCACACTCTTCTGTCATTTGTTGTTGCTGTGTTGCATGTGTGTAACTTGCTGTTGGGTGTCTCTAATTTTTCAAAAACTTGTGTGTTTTTCAAAAATGTCTTCGACGTCTGCTTTTAACTTACCTCCGTTTAACGGTAAAACAGATTTTGCTATTTGGCAACAGAAAATGAAAGGGATTTTAATTCAGCAAAAGGTTTTCAAAGCGATAAGTGGTTTTTCGGGAGAAATTACAGAAAGAAATCTTGAAATGGATGAGTATGCTTACTCTTCGATTATTTTAAGTTTGTCTGATTCTGTTTTGCGTAAAGTTGGTAAACTTGATATGGCAAAGGAGTTATGGGAAAAACTTGAGGAGTTATATACCGAAACCTCTTTGCCGAACAAGCTGTTTCTGCTTGAAAATTTTTTTCGCTTTAAACTTGATTTGTCTCGAGATGTTGATGATAACCTTGATGAATTTACAAAACTTGTGCAAGATATTAAACAAACCGATGATAAACATATTGATGATTACACTCCTATTGTTCTCCTAAATGCTATACCTGACTCTTACTCTGATGTTAAATCTGCCATTAAGTATGGTCGTGATAATGTGAGTCTTGAAACTGTTGTTAATGGTATAAAAAGCAAGGAATTGGATTTGAAAACCAATAGAGGGTCTAGGAGTTCCGGTGAGGTTAATTTTGTTAGAGGAAGATCTCGAAGCCGCTTTCAAAACCAAATATCTTTCTCCGACCAAAATAACCAAACCTTTTACAAAAAGAAAGGCAAAAGTGAGTCTAGGTCTCAGTCTAGGCCTAAGAACCGGAAATGTTATAATTGTGGTGAATCGGGTCATTACATTCGTGAGTGTCCTTTGCCTAAGAAAAACAAAAATCAAAATTCCAAAAACCAGCAAAATGACCAGGCTAATATGGCTTCGAGTAGTGAAAATAATGGTGATGTCTATATGGTCATTGAAACTGTTGATGTTGTGAATTCTGTGTCGTCGTTTTCTGCATGCGAAAATGAGTGGCTTGTTGATTCTGCTTGCACATTTCATATGACTCCATTTAGAAGTTTATTTTCAAACTATAAGGAAGTGTCGCATGGGTCTGTATCTATGGCTAATGAGAAGAAGTGTCAAGTTGCTGGTGTTGGTGATGTCTGTTTGAAATTTGATTCCGGTTATGGTGTGACTTTGAGAAATGTTAGACATGTGCCTGACTTATGCAATAATTTGATTTCATGTGCTGCATTGGAAGATGATGGGTTTGAGGGTCGTTGGGGGAAGGGTTTGATGAAAATTTTGAAAGGGTCTCTTGTGATTTTCAAAGCTGTCAAACGAAATAACTTGTATGTTTGTGTTGTTGAATCTAATGCTGTTGCTAAATCTGTTAATGCTGTCCAAGTGGACAAAACCGATTTGTGGCATAAACGGTTAGGTCATATGAGTGGTAAGGGTCTTGATATTCTGCATAAATCTGGCTGTTTTGGTAATGATAAACTGTCTTGTATGCCGTTCTGTGACTCTTGCGTGTTAGGAAAGCAGCAAAAAGTGCAATTCCCCATTTCCCCCTATCCCAATAGTTCTAAAAGCACTGAAATACTTGAATATTTGCATGCTGATGTGTGGGGTCCAGCTAGAGAACCCACCTAAGGTGGAAGTTGTTATTTCTTATCTGTGATTGATGATTTTTCTAGAAAAGTTTGGGGTTTTCTTTTAAAACATAAATCTGATGTGTTTGAAAAATTCAAGTCGTGGAAAACTTTAATTGAAAACCAAACTGGTAAGAAAATCAAAATTCTTCGAACGGACAATGGACTTGAATTTTGCAACACTTTATTTGATAAATTATGTGTTGATTCTGGTATTCAAAGACACAAAACCGTTCCGTATACTCCTCAGCAAAATGGGGTTGCGGAACGTATGAATCGAACTTTGCTTGAAAGAGTTAGGTGTATGCTTGCTTGTTCTGGTCTTTCAAAAAAGTTTTGGGGTGAAGCTGTTTTAACTGCTGCTTATTTGATAAATAGATCCCCTTCCGTGCCTTTGAATGGTAAGTGTCCTGAGCATGTGTGGTCCGGTCGTAAGATTGATTTCTCGAATTTAAAAGTTTTTGGTTGTGCTGCATTTGTTCATCAAAAGGGTGATAAACTTGAACCTCGGTCGAAAAAATGTATTTTTCTAGTTATCCCGAGGGTGTCAAAGGGTATAGATTGTGGCTTAGGAGTGAACCCGATTTCAAGGTCGTGATTAGTCGTGATGTTACTTTTAATGAATCTGAGTTCCCGTGTTTGTCTGTTCCTATGCATGTTCATGAATCTGATACGGCTCCGAGTGAGGTGGAGCAATCACCTAGTTTAATTAATTCTAATGATATGCATGCTGGAACTGAAACTTTAACTGATTTACATGCTGATTCGCCTAATTTGCCTGTTGAAAATGTTGATTTAATTGCTGAAAATTCTGATGCTACTACTGTGCATGATGTGCCTAATGATAATATGCCTGAAAATGAGTCTTTAGAAGGCTATCAACTTGCTAGAGATAGGGTTAGAAGGAACGTTGTTAATCGACCTTCTACGTTTAATGATTATCATATGGCTTCCTTTGCTTGTAGTGTATTTGATTCTATTGATAGTAGTGAACCTAAGTCCTATGACGATGCTTTGAAATCTGTGCACTCTGTTGAATGGTTAAATGCGATGAATGAGGAAATGAATTCTTTACATGTTAACAATACGTGGATTCTTGTGCCAAAACCTGATAATTGCTCTGTTGTTGATTGCAAATGGTTGTTTAAGGTTAAGGATGAATGCGAGTCTGTTAGGTTTTAAGCTCGTTTAGTTACTAAGGGATTTACTCAAAGGGAGAGGATAGATTATACCGAAATCTTTTCTCCTGTTGTGAAGTTTACTACTGTTATAATCATGCTTGCATTATGTGCTCAGTTTAATTGGGAATTAAAACAAATGGACGTTAAGACTGCATTTTTGCATGGCGATTTGGATGAAACAATATATATGCGTCAACCTGATGGTTTTGTTGATAAATCAAAGTCTGATCATGTGTGTTTGCTTAAGAAATCCTTGTATGGCTTAAAACAATCTCCTAGACAATGGAACAAGAAATTTGACGAGTGCATGCTTTCTTTAAAATTTCGAAGAAGTTCGTTTGATACTTGCTTGTATATTAAAGTTGATGCTAAGGTGCCTATTTTCTTGTTGATATATGTTGATGACATGCTGTTAGTTAGTTCATGCATTAAGTCTATCGAGCATGTGCAAAATTGTCTAAGTGCTAAATTTGACATGAAATATCTAGGAGATGCAAAAAGGATTCTTGGGATGAACATTGTTAGAGATAGAAAATGTTCAACTATCTTTCTGAATCAGATTTCGTATGTTGAAAAGATTTTGAGTAAATTTTTTATGTCGGATGCCCAACCTGTTAATGTTCCACTTGCTGGTCATTTTCTGCTTTATAAACAACAGTCTCCCATTCATGAAGAAGATATTAAATACATGAAAAACGTGCCATATGCTAGTGCTATAGGTTCTGTCATGTATTTAGTGGTTAGTACTAGGCCCGATATTGCTTATTCTGTGAGTTGCTTGAGTAGGTATATGTCTGACCCTGGTGAGATTCATTGGGAAGCTGTTAAATGGTTGCTCCGTTACTTAAAACACTCTGTTAATCTTGGTCTGAAATTTTCTAAGTCTGAAAATTGTGTTTTGAAAGGATATGTGGATTCTAACTATGCTAATGATAGGGACAATAGAAAATCGACTACGTCTTATGTGTTTACCTTATTAGGCTCGTGCATTAGTTGGAAATCGCAGTTACAACGTGTGGTTGCCTTGTCGGTTACCGAAACTGAATATGTTGCGATTACTGAGGCGTTCAAAGAGGCCATATGGCTAAAAGGTTTACTTTCTGAAATTTCCATGCTTGATGGTGATGTCGTAGTATTTTCTGATAGCCAGTCCGCTATCCAATTGGCTAAGAATCCTATTTTTCATGATCGAACTAAACACATTGATGTGAAGTACCACTTTATCCGAGATGTGCTCACAAAAGGTATAGTTCTTCTTGAAAAAAATTCGTTCTGAATCGAATCCCGCTGATATGGGAACCAAGTGTCTGCCCGTTGAGAAATTTGAATCATGCCTTGAAACCTTGAATTTTGATTTTTGTGATTAGGCTCTCTTGGGCTTGTGTTGTTTTTTTATAGCCTGCTCGTTTGGCTATAAGTTTGTGTTTTTCCCTGTTACTAACTTTTGTGTTGAGAACAGGTTCGTTGGAGATGGCGAAGATGCTGAAAAGAAAAAAAAGAAAAAAAAGGGGCATACGGCGATGATGAAATCCAAAGGCCACCCTAAGCAGTAAACTGGTATTGGGCCAAGGTGGAGAATGTTAAGAATAATGGCCCAACTCATGTCCCTGATTCCTTTTGTTATTCCCGGCCCATTACTGCAGCCCATCAGCTGGCAGCCCAAGTCAACGACCCTGTTCAACTGGGTCGGGCAATCCGYATCCGCCTTGGGTTTTAATCCTGGCCACCCATCTCCCTTACTCGCATCTGGGCCGTTGATCCACCCTTATAACCCCTCACACCCGAAACCCTAGCCCTAACTCTGGTTTTCTCCACCTCTCTCTTTGACTGCTCTCTCTCGATCTTTTGGTCTTCTCCCTCTATTTTTTCCCTTCCTTGCCGAAAAATTCCAGCCTGTGTTATTGAAGATATCGTGATCATCTTGAGAGTGAGGTTCGTGTGAGCTTGGGGTCGGGGTTTGAGTCAACGGGGGTTCCGGTGAGCCGCTTGGGGTCATTGTCCGAGGAGCTACCAGCTGTCGCCGGCGGTGGTTTTGGGATTCCGGGGAGCCGGTTTACTGCTGTGAAAAAGGGGGCCACTTTGTGGAGATCTGAGCCGGTTCTCAGATCTACGGTCTGCCTATTCCGGCGACTACGATCATGGTGGGTGTTTTTTGTAAGAGTTTCTGAAAGAAAAATTGCGAGCTCATGGCGAGCTGGTATTATAAAGAACGAGCAGAGAATGTATTGCGTGTATACTCAATAATATTTTTCATACCATACATTAATGAATTACATGGCTACTTATAGCAATACAGATGACTAGTGTCGCCCTAGATCCTACGGTCAGATTTAGCACAGTACATATAATAACGGTATGATATAAACTTGTGGTTCACATTGCTACAGTACAATGGACAGCTGTAGCAGACTGAACTGTACTAATTTAGGGCTGTCGTCATCTGACGTCCTGTAGGCTCCTGATGCTGAGACCTATCAGGTCGGTACTCACTTGTCTTGAATCTATCAGGTTGTAATCCATGCGACCTGGATATGTTGGGTCGCCAGTTGAGCGACCTATAGCTATTAGGTCGCCACATCGTTTCGAAGTCCCGCGACCTACTCTCTACAGGTCGTTGTGG
>BMAC01000765.1:258830-278053 GCA_014905375.1 Phtheirospermum japonicum
TACGTTAACCATCACTGAGTCGTACTCGCTTCCTAGTCCGGCCAAAATGTGCAAGATTTGGTCTTTCTCAGAGATCTTGTTCCCCGCGGAAGCTAAAACATCACAGCAAGATTTCATCTTTCCCAGATACTCTTTCATAGACAGTGTATTCTTTCTCAAGGATTGCAACATAATCCTATACTGCATTATCTTGGCTTGAGACTGCGTGGCAAAATTATTCTCAAGGGCAGACCATATTTCTTCATATGTATTGAAGCCAACAGTTAGAACAAGAATACTCTCACTTAAAGAGGATAGAATCCATGAGTCTAAGATTTGATCTTGCCTTTCCCATGCAGAGAAGAGGGGATTTATCTGATTTTCTTCATCGGCTAAAAATTGTGYTGGCGCTGKAGATCKCTTCTTGATGAACGCTTCAAGACCATAGCCTTTGATGGTCGTCAAGGCTTGTTGTCTCCAGATCAAATAATTATTTTTTATCTAACTTGGTTGAAATGAGCTGACTTTGGGGATACACGATTTGTGGTAGAGGTGAGGAATTTTGGGTTGAGGAGGAAGAGCTAATGTGAGACATTTTGTAAAGAAGAATAGAGTCAGGCCCTCAAACCTGCTCTGATACCATGAAAGAAAAATCGCGAGCTCATGGCGAGCTGGTATTATAAAGAACGAGTAGAGAATGTATTGCGTGTATACTCAATAATATTTTTCATACCATACATTAATGAATTACATGGCTACTTATAGCAATACAGATGACTAGTGTCGCCCTAAATCCTACGGTCAGATTTAGCACAGTACATATAATAACGGTATGATATAAACTTGTGGTTCACATTGCTACAGTACAATGGACAGCTGTAGCAGACTGAACTGTACTAATTTAGGGCTGTCGTCATTTGACGTCCTGTAGGCTCCTGATGCTGAGACCTATCAGGTCGGTACTCACTTGTCTTGAATCTATCAGGTTGTAATCCATGCGACCTGGATATGTTGGGTCGCTAGTTGAGCGACCTATAGCTATTAGGTCGCCACATCGTTTCGAAGTCCCGCGACCTACTCTCTACAGGTCGCTGTGGCTTGTACTGTTATTTAACAGTTTCATATGCCAAAACCACTTAGTTGCATATAATATGACTCACCGGTTTTCTTGTGGTGCTTAGCCGAGGCCAGCTGGTTCTTTATGCAGATGGTAAAAGACGCCTTCACTCTTTCACCGGGGGTTTTGTTGTTAACGGGAGAAACATGCATCAGATACACAGATACGCTGCGTCCCATTTCGTCCCCATATCAATTTGGGTACACTTTAATCTTCCTGTATTACACTAGAAGTCAAACAAAGTGAGAATTAAAGCTCGATCAGATTATTTAAGCCACAGTTCCAAAAAGTAGGTAACATAAATAAATACTAAAATTGTATCACATATATTTCAAAAAAAAACAAAAAAACACACAAGTATTTAAAAATAATAAAAAATAAATTGTACCATTTATGGCTGCCGGCAGTGAATTCTTTAGAATACCACAAACCTTTCAACGTAGAGAAGTTTGAAATTTCCCAAACCTTCTTGTAAGGGACTGTAACATTCTTCAAAGACAAATATTCAGTGACAACCTTATTATTGTTGACAAAAACCTCAGCACCAAACACACAGTTATCAGCAATTAGGTATCCGTTTGATGGATCTGTGAACAATTTATTGGAGATAAATTTGGGAAAGCCCCATTCCGTCATCATCGAGAAATATCGTCGTGTTGTTTTTCCTGATTGATCATCCACAATATGTTATTAACGAAAAAGATTAAAAAAACTCGACATTGTCTAATTTTAAATTAACAACCGTAATTTTGACACATTGTATAGACATGATAAAAAAAAAAGTCTTCAATAATTTGTGACTAGTTTTTGTCAGACCAATACTATTTATTATTAGCGATAAAAGAGTAATCGGTAAGAATGATTGTCAGTTATCCACTTATAATTTTGGCATATAACTCTTGATTTAGACTTAGACAAGAGTTCGCATAACGAAATTAATTGGTTGAAAGTACAAGAATAGGACTAATTTTCTTAATCAGAACTCAAAAGGGCTGTGAGTTGAGTAGAATAATTGTACGCACCACTTGTAATTGCCAGCATCAAAATCCCTAGTCTCGTATTTGTCAATTCCACACTTGTGAAGCAATGAAAAGGATTCAATTTTGACCAAAAGATGTGCAGGTGAAGCCTCTCTTGTTTCCATGGCGGCCACTTCTGGGATGACCAATTGGTCATATCATATGTAAACGAATCAATTAAAATGGATTCAACTAAACAACATATAATTAGAAACTAGAAAACAAAACAATAAAGATATCTCAGTTAATTTGTGAACTTGTGACATACCACCAGACATGGTCCTCTAATTTTCTGCTTGTTTCTACTCTACTTTGAGTTTGAGAATATAAGAGTGTCTACAATCTCAAAACTAAGATTTGTTATGATATTTTCTAAAAACATTCTCCTAACTTATTGTTATATTTATACTTAATTACATAATAGAACCCTAATTCTAAAAATGATTGGATGGGCTCAAAATAGTTTTGGCCCAAGTAACATTATTAATATAACATAAATAATTAAATCTAAATTCAATTTAATTTGATTAAATAATTTCTATCAAATAGAAAATAACATTATAATTTTTAACAATTAAATATTACAATTTCAAATTGAATGTTTATTACTTTCTTGATACATTCTTTAGTCGGAAAAGTAATTGCATATAGTGTGACCCTATAGAGCTTTATATTTGACATAACCTAATGATGATCCAAATAAAGCTTTTAGACGGTTTAGTTGGACGAACTCAATATATAAAGAATATTCGCTTGAAATCAGCGAATTATAACCTTTATACAAAGTTTTGGTAAAATTCCTTTCATTTCGAATAAGATTTATTAATCGACAACTAGACCATACTCAACTACTATATTGAACATGTCTTTTGCATTGGCCAATCGAGAAATGAATTCTTTCTTGACTCAACTACCACCTTCATTTACATCATGATGTACCCAACACAAGTCATATCTACCCCGAAAAGGAGTGCAAGCATTGGTCATGGTCAAATTACATCACTCAGTAAACAAGATGCGTATTGACCTCAAGTCGAAGGATTATCACACGCTTTATACACTGATAAGTTTATAAACATATAATAAATAACTTATCAGTAGGGTTTACCAATACTCTCTAAAGTATAACTATTATTCGCAGTCGTGAGACTAACTGCATTCTCTAAGAATGTGATGCAGACCACATGCCGACATATATTATTCTCTAAAAATGTGATGCAGACCACATGCCGACATATATTATAAGAGTAATATTCTATCACTGACATCTCACCATATCAATGTCAATATTATCTTTACGGAAAGATTTATATGAATAATCACAAACAATCAAAATGATAATTCAATAAATGCATTATCATATATATATGAGGATATATAATAATTGAGATCAAGTATAATGTCATCAATCTGTTTGTCTATAAAACATTTATACTTTCAATCTCCCACTTGACTTAGAGTCAAGCACCTATCTATCCAATATTCATGTTTATGAAATTTACTAAATGCTCATCAAGTTACCAGAACATGATGACTTTGAGCACACTCTATTTTAATTTCTCATATCTCTACTATCTCCCTGATCAAGTAGTAGCGTCTTAGTACATAATTAGACTTAGAGGGTAAAGTGTTAAAAAAAAAAAAAAAGAAATTTAGGGTTAAGAGAAAAAAGGAGGGAACTTAGGGGTAAAGTGCGGAAAACAAACCCACATTTAGGGTTTAGTCTAATTTACCCAAATTAGAAACAGTAGATTGAAAACAACTTTTTTGTGTTTTTTGCAAAGCACATCTCTGCGCAGTGTGTGGCGATGGCTTCTGCAAATTGCTTTCAAATTACACCCCTCGCTCACACATTCCGACCCTTTTTCCGCTGCCAAACACCTCTTCTCCGCTCTCACCTCCGCCGTCTATACAATTCGCCCGGTGTGTTTACTTTATCCTCCAACCGTTATAAATGTCCGGTTCAATCATTTTTCGTGCTGGCTCGGCGAAGCTTTTCATCCATGGCTAAAGAAGAAGCGGTAGCCTCTCGTAAGTGCAGTAGAAAATTCATTCCCGCTTGTTCTTGGATCTCAATTATTTTATCTATACATGTGAAGTATTCCAAACAAATCTGAATGTAATTTAAGATAATAACAAATCTGTATGAAATATTCCTAAAAATCGATTAAATGATACATAAAAATCAATTACAAAACCAGTAATCTACGAATTAACAGATCCATAATAATCGATTCCATACGCCACATTATGAGGGGAAGATGGGAGATATATAAATGTATATTATTATTATTATTATTATTATTATTATTATTATTATTATTATTAGGTTTTTAGGTGTAGGGATAGTTTTGATCATTTAAGTTTTAATTTTAACTAAATAGGGTATGTTTAATTAAATATGGTTATATATTTTTCACATTTCACAATGCATGGTAATGGTATTATTATTATTATTATTATTATTATTATTATTAGGTTTTTAGGTGTATGGGTAATTTTGATCATTTAAATTTAAATTTAAATCTTAATTAAATAAGGTATGTTTAATTAAATAGGGTTAAATATTTTTCACATTTGACAACTAATGGTAATAAAAATGTAATAAATATGAATTTCCCATTAATTTAAGGGAGCGGGATATATGCACCCCAAAATATTATTACTTAACCCCAAAATATTTTAGAAAAAAATAGTCATAATGAAAAAACTAAAATAACCTTAACACAATATATAATTCTTTTAATAAGTTCAAAATTTGAATTAAAATATATTATTTAAAATGCAGCTCAAAATCCACGTCAAACTTGGAAAAGAAAAGGTCCCCGAGGAGAGATGGATGACGTATCCGCTGGAGTAATCAATGACCCCCTACTTGAACAAGAAGCCTCCGCCCCACAGGCTGAACAGCCCCCACTGTATACGAGAACATCAGCCACAGCGGCACAAACGCCACCCACGCCTTTATATTCATCCTCCCCAGCAGCGAACCCCACCACCAGCACCAGCGCTATGGCGGCGAACACGCCCTGCAACCACACCATCGACGCCATCGGGTAGAACGGCTCCGCCATGACCGTCTCCACCGTCCTGTTGTCGAAGTGGTGGATGGCAGCGCCGCCTGCCCGATCAGGAACTTCTGGACCAGGGTCGGGCCGGCCCGGCCCCAGAAGGGGAGGAGCTTCTCGCCTCGCGGACCTTACATTCACAGTCGTTGTACCGCAGTGGCTTGCTTGCTGCCGCTGCGACGCCGGAGAGTCGAGGACACTATTCACCAATTTCCAGTCGTCGGGCCATCGTTGATGAGTCGAAGGAGGAGGAAAGGGATTTGCGTCACTGCCGTCATGGTAGTCGTCGTCTTCCAATTGTCGATTTGCTATTTCCGTTCAGAGTCAGAGCCATCGGGCCGCCGCCTTGGGAGAGGATGTCGTCAAGCCTCCAACCGCTGCTCGCCATCGCCGGGGAGCCGAATGACTGCGAGATTGTTGTCAATTTAATTACCGCGTCTGTGTGCAATCGCAGATTAGCCATGAGCCGCGGCCTTGAGTCGAGTGTGATCTAGCTCTTTCCTGATCGGTACGGCGGCGGGCGACCATTGTTAATGATTGGAATTTAGAGTGGGCTTGAGGCGAGTGCAGAGAGCGAAGCTTTGAGAGAGAGGTACAAGAGAAGAGGCGCGTTTGACACGAGGAAGAAGATGAATAGTATTTTTTATAATTTGGCCCATTTTATGCCTAGAAGTCACAGAAATCATCGGGAGTTCTTTTTCTTTTGTCCTTTGTATTAATTTTATTTTATTATTATTCTTTTTATTTTATTTTTATTATTATATTATGTGGGGTAAAATGGGGTGTTCTTATCAATTGTGGTCAACTAATAATATTTTGGGGTGCGTATATTCGCGCCCTTAATTTCAATGTTATAATTTGTTAGAGTCGTATTAATCAAATTTCTATGTTATTAATATTTGCTTGGGTTTGTTTCCCTCAATCACTTTTAGAGGGTGTCCCCAATATGAATTTTAATATATTTTAAAAGGGGCTTTGACCATTTAGGCCAAAAGCAAATACCAGTATTCCATTAAATTCAAACGATATTTTGGTCCTACTTGGTTGAACTTATTGAAAGTGCTTATACCTTATTTCATCACAATAAGTTCTTTTAGGCTGCTTGGTAAGAACAAAAAATAAGCTCCTGATAGCTTATTCTGCCTAATAAGCTCCTGTTCAGAAAAAGCAACAAATCGTAGCTTTTTCTAATAAGCTCCTACATTATTTGGTAAAATCATTTTTTATTTTTTTATATTGTAAAAAATATATTATTTATAAACTAATATATTACTTATATTTTACGAAAATATTTTTATTAGTCATAATTAAAGTTTTATTTATTGTTATAATTATTTTTTAATTATTTTTCAAGTATTTGTCTTTTTTTTAATAATCTTTGGGAAGTCTTCATTAATTATTATAAATCTATTTCTTTTATTCTTTATATTCTTCTTTTTTTATGTATAATATTTTATATTTTTTAATCATATCTATTTTGGTAAATTAATCTTCAATCAGCTACTTTAATTAACTAATTTACCAAGCACTAATTAAAAATCAGCTACCAGCCATCAGCTATCAGTTATCAGCTACCAGCTATCAATTATCATCTATCAGCTGTTTGAATCAGCTCAACCAAGTAGGGCCTTCATATATATTTTATATTTATTTATTATAGACACATTACAATATGGTTTCTCGGATCTCATTTATAACGCACTCTTAATATTTATCAAATAGAACTGAAGATGATTTCTCGGATCCGTACTTTCCTTTATAATTTCATAATAATAAATCTCGTACTAATTTAACAGGATTAGAGAATTTCACACTAATTTGGAAACGCATATTGATCGTCATTCGATTCTTTTATGCCTTTTAGAATTTCATCTTAATTTGGAGAAGGTTATTGGTCGTGAATTTCATTCGTTTGAAATTCATTCGTTCCTTTACACCTTTCAGAATTTCATACCAATTTAACGGATTTGATTGATACTCACTTTTCTTTATAATTTCATACTAATAAAATTTCGTAATAATTTAAGTAGAATTCCATACTAATTTAACAGGATATGATTATATGATTGAATTTCATACTAATTTAGTTTAATGGGATTTGATTTTCGTACTAATTTATGGGATTTGAGAATTTCATAGCACTTTACTAATTTAACGAAATTTGATTGGTTTTTAGTATGTAAATGGATGGGATTTGATTTTCGTACTAATTTACGGGATTTGAGAATTTCATAACGCCTTATTAAATGGGTATTATTGAGTTTCTTTCATAGAATTTGAATTTTATTTGTTCGAGAATGGTGATTTGATTAAAATACTTGGTAATACAGACTATTTGCCATAATTATTAATTAATTAATAATATTAATTTGGCCTATATGACACAAAACTAATTAAAAGGACTAAATGGTAGACACATATTTGGTTTTGTCACTAAACGATAATTTTTCCATTTTAAAATTTCATATAATCTGTGTGTTCTCAATTAGAAATTTTGTACATTCTATAAAATTCTATGGTCCTCAATACAAAACTAATTAAAAGGACTAAATGGTAGACACATATTTGGTTTTATCACTAAGCGGTAATTTTCCCATTTTAAAATTCCATATAAATTTGTGTGTTCTCAATTAGGAATTTTGTACATTCTATAAAATTCTACGGTCCTCAATATGGAATTTAAATGATTCTATATAATTCTAAACTTCTTAACAAATCCAACCATGACCCCTAGAATTCGATTGAAAACTTTTGGTACATGTTTTAATTATCATAGTTTATGTTATTTTCCAAGTTTTTCAAAAAAGTTTAATGGATCCGTTATTATTTTTTGGTGATCAATGATATATACGGCTTATTTAAATATAATGGTATGATTATGTTTCTTTAAAAAAATATATAATTATATGGAAGGGAATTCTATTAAATTCAATAAAATCTAAAAAAATCTATGAATATTTAAAACTCTAATTAAAATCCACACTCCTGGTTATTCATTGTACCTATACAAACACAGGCCAAAGTGAAAAGAATGCGAAATCAACTTACATAAAAACGAGATTTAATTGGAAGGAAATAGATTTATATAGTTATTAGGCTAATGGAGGAGCAAAGAATGTACTGTATAATTAAATTCTTAACATGAAAATTACATCCATGACCATATATTTATAGTGCTACGTTGTCGGTGGAATTATCTTCTAGAAATCTCCAGCTAAGGAAAAGTCTAAGGCAAAGACTTGGGTAAGTCCAGACTAACGAGTCCTCCCGTTAGGCCAACCCGACCCATACCCGACCCAGTGGTATTTTTGTAATTTGATCAATTATATGAACATCCAACCCATCACATTCGGCCTTACGAGTTTTTCACCTCCCGCCCCCTTTTTTCTCACCTTTCCCCCAAACCCTACTGCCGATTTTCAACCTGCTCTKTCGCCGTTCTCTCTCGCCGATCACCATACGAGTTTACCGGCCACATTCTCRATTAAACTCTCATTCGTATTTCAGTTTTTTGGCCAGAGCACCGGCGAATTTGTCTGTTKAAGTTCGCGATTCTTTCTCAAATTTTCACTGAGCACCGTGCTTTGTTCATTCTCAATAGCTTTATCAAAGGTGAGTTTCTTTCTATTTTAAGATTTCGGTTTTGAAATCAGTATATTCTGCATTTTAGGTTTTGAACTTGTCCCAATTATTTTGATATAGGGTTTCAGACGGATTTTGGTACATAATTTCATATTTGATGTTTTTGTTGTCTGAATGGGTTTCGTGAATTGAAGGGTTTTAAGTAATGCTTTCCTCTATGATATGTTGTGAWATGCTAGACACAAGTGTATAAATATTTGAATGGTGATATATGTTATGTTTTGCATTGTTTCTCTTACTTTGAGAAAACATTATTCAACGACAGAAAGTGATGTTGGCTGACYAGCAAATAATTGAGAGCATTGTMAACTGTTGAAGATGATATTACTATTGTAGAGCAATTTTCTCGGGTGGGAATTAAACTGTACAATACAATATTGGTGATTATGTGAAACAAAACAATACAATACAACTCATCATGAAAGTTTAATCAATCTTAATCACATGCCCTCTAATTATGAGTGATTATGTGAATTCTTGAGTGAGCTAATAAAGGGTGTCTAGAAGTAGACGTAACGGGAGACCATACATGTGGAAAAATGCAGCAATAATTAGATACATTGGCACCCATGTTGGCATATGCGCCTTTTTGGCATCCCACGGTGGACAACTTTAAGCTGGATGACCCTTTTTTACCCCTTTAAGAACTAATCCTGTGATGGATCGATTCTGTTTAACTGTATTAGTGTTGAATTTATATGATTATATTTTACATTTCTTGTTTCTTATGTTGAATATTGGTGTTTTGCAGTCTCCAGACGACAATGCGTACTAAAGAACAAGCTAAGAAAAGTCGACAAGAGCTGGTACAGGAGAACAAAAATCCTGGAAAGAAGAAGAATGTTCCTCCGAAGGAGAAGAAAGTCCAAATGAAGAAGAAGGAAGCTGGAGGCCCTCTTATCGAGAACAAAGCAGCAGACCCTATTATGGAGAAAGAAGATCAAGCTTCGATTACGGAGAACGAATCTCCAGTCTCGACTAAGTTCAAGAAAGTTGTTGGAACGAAGAGGAAGCAAAGGTCGAGGAAGGAGAAGGAAGCTGCAGGCCCGGTTTTGGAGAAGGAAGTTGAAGCTGCAGGCCCGGTTTTGGAGAAGGAAGCTGAAGCTGCAGGCCCGGTTTTGGAGAAGGAAGCTGCACGCCCGGTTTTGGAGAAGGAAGCTCCAGCTTCAGTTTCAGAGAATAAAGAAAAGAAAGCTTCTGGAAAGAAGAGGAAAAAAGAAGAAAATAAAGCTCCACAAAAGAAGAAACGAATGTGAGTTTTAATACTAGCTTATGCATATTCTCACATAGTGAGTCTGGTTAACAAATGGACAATATGATCATATGAATTTGTGTATGTTACAATTGATATGGTTTTTGAAGTATTGTGTTTATGGTCTTTGAAGTATTGTGTTTACTACTATGCAGTATTGGTTTATGGTCTTTGAAGTATTGTGTTTTCTACTATGAAGTATTGGTTTATGGTCTTTGAAGTATTTTGTTTTCTACTATGCAGTATTGGTTTATGGTCTTTGAAGTATTGTGTTTTCTACTATGAAGTATTGGTTTATGGTCTTTTTTGAAGTATTGTTTTTCTTATATCTTCTTATCTTTGCAGGCGACATGATCCTGAATTTGTCATCCATTGTAAACCTACTGGCATTTGTGAAGTTATTTTGGGTTTGACTCCTGCACAAATGAAAGCCGTTGAAGACATTGGGTTTGGGGGGATGCTGAGTATTGCAGGGCTTGATGTCACTAAAACAGGACTGATACAGTGGCTCATTCATAGATTTAATGGATGTAGTCAGATGCTAAACCTTGATGAGAAAAACAGTTTTGTAGTGACATCTGATGATATATATGACGTGTTTATGTTGCCTAAAGGAGGTTTGGATGTTATTAGGAATGATGTGAAGAAATGTATGCCCGATAGTARGGGGTTATTGGTTCAGTGGGAAGAGAAGTATGGTGTTACGAACAATGTGAATCTGAAGTTTTTGAAAGAAGTGATTCAGGGAAAGTTTGGAGATGTGGGGTGTGCCGACTTTCAAAGACTGTTTATTCTTTATAGCATTTCTTCTTTTTTGGCCCCTATTTCTGGTCGAAGGGTGGATTGGGGGATTCTCCAGTTTATCATGGATGTTGAAATGATTTCTTCATACAACTGGTGTTCATATATTCTAGATCGTCTTTGCAAAGGGGTTGATACCTTTCGCAAGCGCCCACAATCAAAGAATGTCAGTGGTTGTGTACTCGTGCTCCAGATTCTTTACTTTCACAGGCTTAAATGGAAGGGACGTGCTGAATCATCCTCATTACCGTTGATTCAGCATTGGACGACAGAGAAGTTTAATCAAAGAATGCGTGAAGAGCTTTCTGCTGGAGGTTGGGGGCAGGGTGAATGGATTCTAAYCATGTATCCAATRTCATCWAAGACACTGACGAATYTAATACAGAAAAGGTCAGAAGTTGAGGCTGAAAAAMTTTGTGGAACAAACGAACAAGTTTTGGTGGATAGTGAAAGAGTTGGGATAGCGGAAAAGAGATGTGAAGGAGTGGTCGATGGGTGTGAAAAAGAAGGGATTGATAAACCAACAAGATTTATCAAATTTGAATTGCCAAGTGATGAAATGGACGATGAGGAAATTCAGAGAATAGCACAAGATGTAAGTTCTTTTAATTATTAATTTTTGTACTTCATTTTTTTTTTTAATATATTGCAGATAAGTTTTGTATTTAACTATACTGTCTGCCTTGTAGGAAACTCATGAAGCAATTCTCTTTCTGAAAAGAGACATGAGTATTGTCAGCCATGTTCATCGGAAACGATTGTTGAAGTTGACACAGAATGCTCAAGAGAAGAATTGTGCAGACCCTGTCCCCGATATTTCTGAAACTCAAAAGTTTTGGTCAAACGAACAAGTGCAACAAATATTTGATCAAATTGTGGCAAATCATATTCGGATGCAAAAACTGACAAGTATGCCTATGCCTAGCTTTGAGCTATTAACGCCTGAAGATAATCTTGTTGTCGATGTTGATACAAATGCAGCGGTTGCAGAAATGTTGAGAAGTGATCAAGAAGCAGCTGACATTCCAGGTGAAGTCTTTTCTAACAACATTCTTTTTACAAGTATTGGTTTATGGTCTTTGAAGTATTGTGTTTTATATTATGAAGTATTGGTTTATGATCTTTTTTGAAGTATTGTGTTTTTGATGATGTTTCTTAATCAGATGATTGTTGGCATATAAAAGAAGACAGTGACTTTCATTGCTTATTTATGAGGAAGAACAACAAGTTTTTTACGAACATGAGTAGGAAGGAAAAAGATGTTGTTGACTACTGCTTTTCTCCGCAAAACGTACATCTGAAAGAGTAAGTAAGCAATTTTTTGGGTGATTAAACAAATAACTCAAAATGTGATATTTTTCTTAAATTTTCATTTCTATTAATTGTTTTTACAGGCCAGGATCAAATGTTTTTGCATATCGCGGTGAATACTTCATTTCTGTTGAATCTATAGCAACTTTAAATGATGGTCGATTTGTGAGCACTACTATAATTGACGCATGGTCGTTGATTCTGAATAAAAATGGAGTAAAGAACTGCGAAAAATGTTTCTACATGCACACTCAACATTCAGTAAGTTTTTATTAAGTAGCATTGTATTTTGTAAGTCTATATGCATGTATATTTTTTTTTTAATTTTTTTTTTATTTTTGTAATTAGTTGTATCTAGAAAAGGTGGTCAGTGGCGTTAAGGGAGACGTAGATTATGCTAAAAAAGTGAGGGGTTGTTGGGAATATTGGATGAACATAATGGGTGAAACAACAGATTTGAGTTCATATGATTTTGTAAGTAAAAATTATGGATTTATTTTATTTTTATGAACTTATTTTTTGTTTACATGCTGAAAATGTTGAGTTCTACCAGATTTTTGTTCCTGTTTGGGTTGCGGAGCATTTTTTTGCTGTTGTAATCAATTTTGTTGAAGAAAAAGTTTAATATCTGGATAATATGACGTATTCCAAAGCCAGAATTTCATATTATGCGAATTTCCAGAATTTTGTGGTAAGTCACATAGATTCTTTTCTCTTCTTCTTTTTTTTTGTGAGTTTCCAGAAATGTATATGTTTTTAACACAACTGACACTATGACTTGATTTTTTTTTAATTATTATTTTACAGAAAAGCCAAATGGCTATTTTCCTAAGAGAGAAAAAGCATCCGAAAGCAGATGATATTGAGCAATTTGTCATTGAAGATGTTAAGCTTGCGTGGAAGGGACTTGGTGGGAGTCATGGGGACTGTGGAATTTTCCTTATGAATCATATGGAAAATTTTAGGGGACTCCCATACGAAAATGCAAGTTTGAAAACTGTATGTAAATTATTATAAATGAATTTTTATTCTTCGTTTTGATATTGTACTTAAAACGTTTTTTTTATATGTTTATTTGGTTGTAGCGTGGTGGAAGACGCATATTGAGGGCGGAGTATTGTGCAACAATTCTTTTGAGCAATTTCAACGAATTGAAGAAACAATTGAAGAAAGATGTCATCGAGTTTTCAAATTCCAGGAAAGGAACAAAGAAATGATGTCCAAGTCTTTTTGAAGATGGCAAATGGGTGGATTTATTTTGAAGGAATATTATTTTGATTAATATGTATCTGTTTTCTGTTAAGAAGTATCTGAATTGTTACTCAGACGTATTAGTATGTGTTTGAACTCGGTTATCCTTAGACTCTTAGTTAGTTGTTAGCACTATGCTGATGGAGTTGCTAATGGTGCTTTTTATGTGGAACTACTGCACCCTTTCCTTTTTGTGGAGGTTTTTGAAGTATGAACAAGTAGTAAAATTTTCTCCAAAAGGAAGTTGTATGTACTGGTTTTTTTATATTAAGGTATTGGTTTTATGATAAAAAGTATTGGTGTTTCAAAAATGAAAAGTATTTTTTTTTTTTTTTTTTTTGTTTGTGAAATTTGAAAGCACAAAAGTTTTGAACTGTGATTGTTCATTAAATTAGGACATTTTTTTAGCCCCCATTAGTTGTAAATTCTTTACAAAATATTTCGTATTGGTTTTTGTAAAACTGTATTGTTTAATGATATGATGTTTGGTTTTTTGTAATAAATGTACACATTTTGTTATGCCATCACAAAAGTTATGATCTGTGATTTTTATGTCTAGCAGTAAGTATTTTTTGTACTTGTTTTCTTTTTTGGAGATTGGTGCAAATTTTAGTCCCCATTTGTCGTAAATCATTGATAAAATATTTCGTATTGATTTTTGTAAAACAATGTATTGGTTTACATTCTATGATGTATTGGTTTTTTTTTTGTAATAAATGTAAAGTTTTTGTTATGCCATCACAAAACTTGATCTGTGATTTTTATGTCTAGCATTAAGTATTTTTTGTACTTGTTTTATCTTTTTGGAGATTGGTGCAAATTTTAGTCCAAATTTTTTGTAAATCCTTGACAATATTTGGTATTGGTTTTTGTTAAACAATGTATTGGTTTACATGATATGATGTATTGGTTTTTTCTTTTAATAAATGTAAAGTTTTTGTTATGCCATCACAAAAGTTTTCCTATTATTAAGTACTTTTTTATACATTCTGTTTTTATTTTCCAAAGACACTGTAAATATATAAACAAATACAATTGAACAGAAAACCAATACGATTCAACCGAAAACCAATACCCTTGAACATAAAAGCCAATACAGTTATCAAATATCATTAGAAAATAACATAAATCATAAGATAACATTAAGATAACAGAAAATAAATCTCAGTATCAAAGTACCAATTTCTAATCCAATCAATGTGAATACATTTATAAATATAAATATTCGATGACTTCTATTATGCTAAAATAATCGAGGATTGGGAGTTTTAGAACCAAACTCCTTTGCTTGACTTGATCTATTTGACGTGTTACTAATGCTATTCTTCTTCTTGCTTTTCTCAAGGTACGACTTCTGTCTTACTTTTCTCCCCTTTTTAATTGCCCTCGCAGGATCCAGAATAGAGACACAAGAACTAGAAACACCAATTTCTTCTTCATTTGAATTTGTTAGGGGCATCAATGCCTTTACGGCTTCATTATCTCTTGTAAATCCATCTTCAAGTATTTTCCTTGCTTCATTACTTTTCTGAGCTTTCAAGACAAGGTCATAATACTTTTTCATGAATTCACTTCTCCAAGCAATACAATCTCCAACAACATTGTCATATGGCTCAAGCCCTCCGTTACGTTTATCCCACAATTCCTCCTTGGCAAACTTTGTCCATCTCTTTTTGATGTAGCAATCTGGGATTTTTTTGCACTGAATGCATATGAAATATCCTCAAGCAATGACGACACAATAATCCACACTCTTCAAACATTTTACACGAGCAAGTTATAAATGCATTCACAGTAGAAAAGACCACATCATAGGCAGTGACACCATCATCATGCACAACACTATATAACATAATCCCATCCTCACAATGAAACAGTTTACATGAGGTAGGAAAAGACTTTAATAGTTCATCCTCAAACTCTTTAAAAATTGTCAGCGTATATACCTCTGAAGCATGCTTGAGGAATCCGCTTAATGGTATTGTTGAGTTAGGGATTGATTTGGAGCATTGAAATTCATGTTGTCTTTCAGTGTATCTCCAGCGTTCAAGAGCCTGCTTGAAAATGACATTATAAAACTCGCTCAAACTTGTGGTTTTCTTGGCTTTGAATCCAATCGAGAAGTTGGCGCTTTCACTTCTCTGCGACGTTACTACCCCAGCAGAGAAGAAATCCTTGTTGAATGCAGTGCTCCATTTATCTCGTATAGCGTATAGACGTTGAAACCAACTATTATCTTGTAAGCTATAGTTGGATATCATAAAGCTCCAACGGTCTTCAAATTCTAATTCATTCGAGCAGCCTGACAAACACTTATCAAACAATTCATTAAAGACTTTATCACCTTTCAGTTTTCCAAAACGATTCACCGCATTTTGAATTCAAGTGCCACAAGCATAATCTCTGTCTTGCTTTAGGAAAAACCTACATAAGACAACCAATAAAAACAATACATTACAGGAGAAAAACTAGTACATTAAAGTAATAAAACAAATACATTAAGCAATGTTTTACAGCAATACAACATATACTAAATAAGTAAACCAATACATCACAGCATACAGACCAATACATCATATAGTAAAAACCCATACCATGTAGCATAAAATGTAGTACCTTTTCTATTGCATTTGCAATTGCTAGATTCTGATCTGTAAACACTGTTACAGGAGTTTTGCCCTCCATGGATTTTGTAAAAACTTCGAATAGCCACTCAAATGACTCTGTCTTCTCGTTCGATAAAAATGCACAGCCAAACATGACATTCTTCCGATGATTATTTGCCCCAACAAATGGTGCACATATCAAATTATACTTGTTTGTTTGGTATGTTGTGTCAAAAACAACTACATCTCCATATATCATGTAATCCTCTTTCATCATCGAGTCCCGCCAAAAAACATTGCACAATCTACCTTCATCATCCACTTTAACTCTGAAAAAGAACCCTGGGTCATCGGCAACCTGTTGGTTCAAAGTGTCATACAACGTCTGTGTATCCCCTGCTTCTATTGCACTCATTTTCAGCCGATTTACATAATTCAAATGATCCTTCTTCGTGTGACTAAGAAATTTTTATCCCCCTGCCTCTTTTGCCATATAACGATATGAGTCAGTCGCTCTCATTCCCGAAGAAATCATATTCTCAATAGCACTGGCCTTTTCCTTTGTTATCACTCTTTCTGATCGATGCAAGTAATTCCAATCCTTTCTAGTGAGGCTGTGATTGTGCACTGTGTTGTGATCAAGAACTTCAAAGACACCTTGCTTATTTAATCTTGCTCTCAACGACGCTTTGCAACCGGTTCTTGTTATATGATTCTGTTTTGTCAAACCGGAGGTGCTGGATCGCTTAATCCCTTGACAAGAACACACATAATTCTTTTCAATTATTATCTTATCATCATTCACCCTTGTTGTTYTTTTDCYAYRGCTAAYACCAACTTGACGTGCATGGCCACAATACAACTCATAGATGTCTTCAAAATTCTTTCTCTTTACACCAATAAGAGAACCACTTAAATTTGTTGTATCACCTAAATACAAAAAATGGAAACTAGATATTATCACATAAGATGTCTTTGAATATTTTTTAAAAATAAAATCAATACAGTTAGAATAGTTTAATACCTTCATCATTCAACAAGATATTATTTATCGATTCATTATCAATGTGAATTCCACTTTCTTCATCACTAGAATCATGAATTATCACAGCCCCTGCATTGAATAATAAAATTAATCCCAAAAAAAAAGCAAATATCATGCAATCAGAATAGCAGTACATTGAACCAAAAAACCAATACATTACATTCCAAAAACCAATACATAGTTTCAGACAAGACCCCTGATGTTTTACTGTGAATATATCAGACATAACACAACAAAAAAACCAAGTACAGTGCACTCAGAATACCAATACATCATAGTTATAAGACCAATACATCACAGTTATAAGACCAATACTATATTACCTTCGTCTACATTGGATTTTTCTCCCATGTATAGTCCCAAATCACCCATCTCGTCTTCAATTTCCTTCTGTAGTTTATAAAATTCTTCAAAACCTACCAACAATTACGAAAATTCCTAGAATTAGGTCGAAACAAAATTGATAAATTAGGTCAAAATCAAATTGATTGTTGAAGATTACCTGGTAATTGAGGGGCTGACGGCGGCGGCGAAAAGAAACGGCGGAGGAATATGGAGACGGAGATGCCTGATTGAGGTGCAAATTCGTGTGGTTCGGATATTGGAGATTCGTCGATGGAGATGAAGTTCCCGGTGGTTTAGAGATTTTTGAGATTCCCAGCGGAGGAAGATGGAGGCGGTGGCTTGGAGATGGTGGTTGGAGATGGGAGACGCAGTCGCAGTCGCTGGGGTTGTGTCGCATTGGTTTGTATAGCTGGAGATGGTGGATTTTTCTTCTGTTAACGTTTCTGAGATGTCCGGCCCAACATTTGACTTATTTTCCATTAAATACACTAATTAATATGGATCCGGGTTTAACCCGGTTTAACGGGAGCGACCCGTTAATCTGGACTGACAGGAGTCCAGCCCAAAGTCTAATAAGTCTTGGATTTTTTTCCTAATTGTGGGCATTAAAGAATTACAATGTTAGAATGCTCCTTCATGATTAAGGGATATTATAGCCTTTTAGGTTCTTCAAGCATTTGGATAACTCCAAACTTTTGTGTCTCGAATCTTAATTTGGATAACGATTTTGTGAAAATATTTGCTAACTGGTATTCTGTTTGCTCTATTTATCTGTCATTAATCGCTTTTTTCATATAAAGTAATATTTGATATCGATGTGTTTAGTTTACGGGATTTTTCGCCAGATTTATTGTTGCTTGGGATTTTCATATCCAAGTTGAAAATATTTATATCTTGCGAACCTGTGTCCCTAAACCTTTCCCTTCAGATCTTCAGCAGCTCGAAAATGCAGGTTAGATTCCTCTTAGTTTCTTTTTTCTTTATTATCTTTAATTTTTTTTGCCCTTTTGTATTAATAATTTCACTGAACGGGTTGCATGTTCCCGATTTTAAGTGAAAAAAGTTTATATTTGTACCCTTTTTATTACAAACTAATGGGTTCCAAATTTCAAATTAGGGTATTTGATACGGACTAAAATAATCATACGTGAAATTATGTGATAAATGTGACTATTTGTGGAAGGCGACCTCATTTCCTAGGGAGGGTGTACCCCCGGGAGGTGGGCGAGCTATGATAATTCGAGTGGATCGTTTTGTGAAGAGTAGCGACCTGTAGTATGGGGATGACTTTTCATACAGGGTCGCGATCTCTTGTAATTTGGGCTGAGTACTTGAGCCCGTTTGTGGGATGGATATATGTGAATTATTATGGGCCTGGTGGGCTGTATGCCCCGGCTTAATTGGGATATCTATGGAGAAGTTTGTTGTTTATGGGAACTTGCCAAGTATGAGGAGTCTTAATTGAGAGACGATTGTGGAATCCTGGTGTAAATGAAATTCTTATTACGAAAGGTAACCCTAGATATTGGGAATCTTCTCCTATCCCTATAAGAGGAGCCCTTGGCTTCTTTCTTAAAGGTTAATGCTTGTTTACGCATTTATTATCTGAGTGCACTGATATTATTGAGTGAGAAGAAGTGTGTTTTTCGCTTATTAACTTAAGCGTCGGAGGGCCTTAACGGGCTCGAAATCCGGCCCGTTCTAGGCGCTGTTTTGCAGGAAGTCGAGGTCGCTGTGACGATTGTGGATTCTTTGGAGGTCGCTGTGTCACGTTTGAAGGTTTTCTA
>BMAC01000765.1:287234-301426 GCA_014905375.1 Phtheirospermum japonicum
AAGAGGTACCCGGCCAGGTACTTTATGGAATTGGGAGTTAGTTGAAGAAGCGATATATTATACATGTTAGAAATATCAACATAAAATTGGTGAGCGGGGAATCTAAATCCTGCTACCAATAATGTATCAAATAATGTAATGTGATTAGGAGGAGGTCGCATGGGGTCGGCATGCGGGCTGTCGGGTAAAACCATTTTGGCAGTGAGAGGAAGGTTGAGGATACGTTTAAACTGTTCCAGCTTTTTTAGGTCAGGAAGTAGCCAATACTTGTGTTTGACTTCTTTGGTTGTTAAGGATGACGAGGGGAGGTCGTCAAAGGAAAGTGATTCATCCACGGTTACAGGATTCTCCCGGAAGTGTGCGGTGGATGAGGGATTCCTCGATTCCTGAAGGGGGATGCCTTCTGGGATGAGGGGAACCTCAGGGGTAAGAAGGGATAGGTCGCCAGAAGGGTTGTTGGCTACGGTTTGGGCTCGAAGTTCTTCCCATGAGACGTCACCCTCTGGCTCATCGCGTAGGCCAGAGGAGGGTAATGCTAAGGGCTTCGGCCTTTGTTCAATAATGAAGGGATTTTCGGCGAGATCAGAATCGGGAGAAAGAGATTGGGCTAAGGGGTTATTTTCAGATGTGGCTGATGGTTGTTCCATGATAAATATATTCAGAAGGAGATAACACAGCAAATAAGCACAACTCAGCGAATACAGTCGAAATTTAAATGTATAATTAAATTTGAAAGGGAATCTGGGGACTTACACATATCGACGAGCTCGTCCATTGTTGGTAAGCTGCGAATTAATGGTGGATCCTGGAGTAGTTGTGATTTGGCGAGCTTTCTTGCAGAGCGACAATGGTGAAAATTTCTAGTTGAGATAGTGTAAAATGGTGAATTGGGAGGCAGAAAGGTTTTGTATGGGGAGACGGAAAAGCTGATGTGACAGATAGGAGCGGGATTAATTAGGGTTTGCAAAGGGAATGTTTTGGGCCTTTAATTCTTGGGCCCACCGAACTTATTATATGCCGAGATTTTAAGGTTGTGCCGCATGGCGGGCCGCATTTAATGAAGCGTCAGTAAGATGAGACAGAAAGAAAGAAGGCGTGTTTTGACTTTATGGTTTTGTTATGATTGTGGGCTTACCTTTTTGAGGTTGGCTGGTACAGTGGTTTCCAGGCCTCTTTATGGGGAAGAAGGTTGAGTTCGTAATGATGCATCTCGTACACCACCTAAGTTGTTGCACTTGGGGACTTATGATTACTTTTGAAGCAAGCTCGGTACCTTTCAGGTCGCGTGAACGTGTTGCGACCTATCATAGCTCGGTTTGTTGAATTGGGGTGATTCTGATGCGAGCTTTAGTACGATGCATTGTTGTGTCGTTTGTGTGCTTGATTAATACTTTTGACATTTTGTGTTTACATGTCCTACCTGATTTCATACCTCAATCAGCTAGAACATGGGGGACTAGCTGATACGGACTAAAATAATCATACGTGAAATTATGGGACTACCTCATTTCCTAGGGAGGGTGTACCCCCGGGAGGTGGGCGAGCTATGATAATTCGAGTGGATCGTTTTGTGAAGAGTAGCGACCTGTAGTATGGGGATGACTTTTCATACAGGGTCGCGATCTCTTGTAATTTGGGCTGAGTACTTGAGCCCGTTTGTGGGATGGATATATGTGAATTATTATGGGCCTGGTGGGCTGTATGCCCCGGCTTAATTGGGATATCTATGGAGAAGTTTGTTGTTTATGGGAACTTGCCAAGTATGAGGAGTCTTAATTGAGAGACGATTGTGGAATCCTGGTGTAAATGAAATTCTTATTACGAAAGGTAACCCTAGATATTGGGAATCTTCTCCTATCCCTATAAGAGGAGCCCTTGGCTTCTTTCTTAAAGGTTAATGCTTGTTTACGCATTTATTATCTGAGTGCACTGATATTATTGAGTGAGAAGAAGTGTGTTTTTCGCTTATTAACTTAAGCGTCGGAGGGCCTTAACGGGCTCGAAATCCGGCCCGTTCTAGGCGCTGTTTTGCAGGAAGTCGAGGTCGCTGTGATGATTGCGGATTCTTTGGAGGTCGCTGTGTCACGTTTGAAGGTTTTCTAGGTCACTGATCTCTATTTTTGAGGTTAGTACCCCCTTTATTTGGTAGTTCAACTTTTTGGACTTATGGAGGTTTTCTAGGTCACTGATCTCTATTTTTGAGGTTAGTACCCCCTTTATTTGGTAGTTCAACTTTTTGGACTTATCAGTATTCTATCGATTATTTACATTAATGATGAAAGATAAGCTTTTTCATATCCCCTGGTTTATCAGACTGAAACAACAACAACAAAAAAAGATTCGATATTGGTGTACTTGGAATATAACCGTTTTATTTCCCCCTTTATTATTTTGTTCACATCATGCATGTCTTTATTATTATTATTATTATTATTATTATTATTATTATTATTATTATTATTATTATTATTATTATTATCAACCATTAAAATAACTTTGTGTTTAATTGGCAGCCGAGAAAGAAAATTAAGATTGGAGATGATGATCTAGAAGTAGAAGGTAAACAGAGCTATGATCAGGAAGTTAAGTCTGATCGTGCGGCTGAGACTTTATCATCTGACGATGATGGCGTGGATACTACCCTGAGCCTCGCTGCTGCTGCTGTTCCAGAGAATATCAATACATATCATCATCATGAGGCTGTGTTGATGATCAATTTGGCCAAGTTTCGTAATGAAATTATCGACGAGTTGAGTAATTTTCTTGGTTTGGGCATTAATTCTGATGATCATGAGAGTAGAGTTGAAATTAAGATTGGAGATGATGATGATGCAGAATGTGATGATCATCTAGAAGTAGCAGGTAAACCGAGCTTTTAATTAACATTATTCGTTGACTAGGGCTTTGTTTCAACTACTATGTATATATTTCCATTTGATTATTATTGCTTGTGAATATATCATTTCAGCATGTCATGGTTTTTTGAAAGAAGCCCATGAGGACATATTATTGGAGATATTTATTCGTCTCCCCGATTCTCGATCCGCTATACGCACTGCCATTGTCTGTCACAACTGGCATTCTTTGATTTCTCACGACCCTCGATTTATCTCAAGATTCATATCTCATCACCACCAGCATCAACATCGCTATCCATTGCCCTACACCCTCATATTGCGTAAAGCTGATAAACTTGAGTTCGCCGGTCCCCAATATTTTCAACCCATTTTTAAGCTATTCTCCAAGGAGTCGACGTTTTGTACTAGTCCTAATTTCTTGGACTTCTTGCCTTCTTAACCAGTGGTGATAAGAGGATCTTGTAATGACTTGTTGCTCGTATCCCCTGACTCGCGTTGGTCCACGGAATTCTACATCTGCAATCCAATCACAAAGCAATTTATTCAGCTCCCTGAGATTCTTAGACCCTACGGCCGTAACACTGTGGTAATTGGGCATGCATTGGTTTGTATGCCCGGTGGTCCCACCAACAAATTCCGATTTAAGGTGGTTGAATTCCAACATCCTCTTTATCCTAATCGTGATTCAGAATTACCTCGTAATGCGGTCCACCCTATCAGGGTATTTTGTTCCGAATCAAGAAAGTGGGAAATGAGACGCTTTCTCTGTCCTACTCGAGCCAGGGAGTTTTATCCTATTTGTTGGCTGCCTGCTGTTGCGTGCAATGGGATTTTGTATTGGCTTTAATACGAATATTGTGGGGTTGACAGGGTTATTTCTTTAGATTTGTCTTTGTCCAACAGCCAGTGTGGTGTCATTGACTTCCCCGATGATTCTTCTTATGATCCACTTTATGTTAGAAAACAAATCGGAGGTATGCGTGTATATGGTGGGGAGGAGCTCAGGTTATTACAAGTTTTCCTCGGTATGGTATCGATTTTCGATTTGAAAGTTTGGAAATTGAGTTATAATCCTGATAATCAAGAAAAAGAAAAAGATTGGGTTTTGGTTCACCATAAAAGTAAGTTGAAAAGGCCATATAAAAGGTGTGACGCTCGGCCTTTTGTTCATCCAACCAATGGTGATGTGGTTTTTATAGTATGGGGTACAAATGATGTTTATCAGTATAATCTCAAAGATGATACAACATATGAAATGATCGGCAAGCTTGAAGAGCCCTTAGTAAGTACTCGGTGGTTAGGAACTACTGACAAGCTATTGCCCTTCCCGGTGGTGCATTCGAATTGGCCAACTCAGATTCTTACATGATCCTGTCTATCTATTTCTTACATAATTCTTTCACATCAACCCTATATATTAATGCAAATCCTCGTAACTTATGTGTGTGATTCATATGCTTTATTTGACAAATAAAAAATTATGGTGCTTCGTTTGCTTATGTGTCATACGAGCTTAATATTATTGTATCTTATCCTAATTTAATTCTCTTAATATATTTTTCCTAATTCAATATTTTCTTTTGATTCTCCTAATATAAAAATACAAATAAGTCATATATAATTAGTAGATAAGATCTAAATTAGTTATTTTAATTTAAAGACAAACTACATATGAAATAATTTTAATTAAAAAAAACTTTATTATAAAAATAATTAAATAAGTTTTATTGATAATAGAATTCAAAATTATTTTATTTTTGAAGTTTCAAATATTCTAGTTAGGTAAAATATGAGTTATTTAAAATAATATAAGTATGTAACTAATATTAGTAATGTATTCAACCTAAACATAAAAATTATAAAATTATATACTAATAATTAATAAATTTTGATTAGACACAAGTACAATGCGATACGAGTTGAGAGTATGACATTTTTTGAATATCTCAAAGTATGTAAATAATATTTATTAACGAATTTATTCTAAATTTTAATATATAAAAAATTTAATAATAATAATTAAAAAATAGATATTAGACAGGGTTTAGAATGTGCGTCTTTTGAGTTTTTGTAAGTATATAACAAAGATTATTAATGAATTTAATTTAAATATCAAATACAAAATTATTTAATATTTATAATAATTAATAAATAGATTAGACATGTACAAGGCACGGGTTAAGAATATATTATTTTAATTTTTTATTTTAGACTTAAAATTCAGTAATTCAGAAATATTTTGTATATTTATTTTTGACAAGTCCCGTGTAATAAATGGGTGTTAAATAAGTATATATTAATGCAAAATTCTCTTAATATATGTGTATGTTTCGTATGCTTCGCTTTGGATAATAAAAATTCTTGGTGCTTCGGTTGTTTATGTGTCATTCGAGCAAATATATATCTAATTTAATATTTTCCTTTTATTGTATCTTGCCTAATTTAATATTTAGCTTAACTTAATAGTTTTCTTTTATTATATCTTGTCTAATTAAACAATTTTCTTTTATACTCCTAATTTAAAAATATAAATAAGTCATATATAATTAGTAGAAAAAAATATAAATTAACTATTTTAATTATAAGACAAATTACATATGAAATAATTTAAATTAAAAAATACTTATTTATAAAAATAATTAAATAAATTGTATTTTTATAATAAAAGTTGAAATAATTTGTTTTTGAAATTTTAAATATTCTGTATAGGTAAATTCTGATATATTTGCAATAATTGGAGTATTTAATTAAATATTAGTAATGAATTCAATCTAAATATAAAAAAAAATCAATTTATATAATAATTAATTAGTATTTATTAGACAACGGCACGATGCGAGAATGTTTGAGAGTATGACACCTTTTGATTTTTTTAAAGTATGTAACTATAATTATTAACAAAGTTAATCTAAACATAAAATATAAAATGATTTAATAATAATCAATTAATATAGATTAGAGACGAGTTGAAAATGTGATATCTTTTGAATCTTTATAAGTATGTAAATATAATTATTAACGAATTTAATCTAAATTTTAAGTATATTATTAATTAATAATTATAATAATTAATAAATTGAATAGGGCACGGGTAAAAACATATTATTTTAATTTTTTATTTCAAATTTAAAACATTGTAACTTTTACAAATATTCTTTATATTTAGTTTATATAAATTTCGTATAATACACGTGTGTTAAACTAGTATTGGTATAAATATAAATTTAATAGTATAGCTATGCGTGGATTGCATTGGCTTGACTCAATATTTCAATTATTTTTCAATAATATTTGTTCTTTCGATCAAAAAGTTGTTCTTATAAAGTGCATGGGTAATACTCTTATTAGGTCGGACTAATGGATCATTCGTTAAACCAAAATTTCATATTAAATACATTATATTGCAAAAATCAATACAAAATAACATTATAGTACCAATACATTATAGTATAAAAGCTAATATATCATAACATGGGCAAACACTCAAATATGGTAGCCACACGGGTCTTTTTATTGTGTGACGGACTCCGACTACAACCCGAATCCGACCCAATGAAAATGGGTTAATATAAGACCAAAAAAAAAAAAATACGGGCGAAAACAAAACAAACCACAAACACGCATTTGGGAATCTTCAGAAAARAAAATTAGGTTCCTTTCTAAAAAGAATTGGCCGGACTCGCCTTTGTCTCGCCGGACTTGCCTCGTGTCGCCGGAGAATATCATTGCTGGTTTTTTACTCGCCTGAGTTTCGCCGCTTTGTTTTGGACTCGCCTTTGTTTTGCCGCTGTTTTTGACTCGCGTCGCCGGAAATTCTCCTCACCAATTGTGCAAAACTAATCGTTTCGAACTCTAGTATCCCCAATTCATGCACCGCACTGCTACTTTGAATAAGGTGTGCTCTTGTTTTTTTTTTTTCTGAGTTTTATAATTGTAATTTTAGGGTTTAGGGATGCGCTGGCTGTGGGTGGTGTTGAGGGATGGAGTTTAGTAGATGGTTTGTGAAGTTGGAGGGTTTGTGAGGGCTGAAAGCAAATAGTCGAGCAGGCTTTGCTGCGGGTTCAGGCTTACGAGTAGTAAGTTCGAATTGAGAGCAATTACGAGCTGCTCGTCGGACTTGAATTTGGGGGAAAGATTTTAATCGGAAGCGAATCGATGAAGGGTTTCAGAGCGGGCGTACAATAATGGAAATTGGGCGTCGTGAATGATAAAAGCGAATTGTCGGAATCGTAATCGTCCACATCGAATTCCAAGTAAAATCGTATTTGTTTGCTTTCATCTCATTTTGAGTTGTTTATAGTTGATTATGTTTCTGATTGAGTTTGATTGATCAATTGCTTATTAATCTTGTAATCGATTTTGCTGGATGCATTTGCGATAGCGTGATGTTCTTTTTCCCTCCCGAATTGGTTTTCCCATGAGCCTGGCAACCAGGCCTGGTGCTCGCATTTCTTGTCATTTCTTAGTATCGACATTGTGCTTTGTAATCGGAAAACTACCGCTATTTTCATCAGCAATCTACATCATTTTTCAGATAGGTGGTGCAGTGAGCTGCCTGGATTTGATCTCTTCAGCAATGGCGACTGCGTAAACTGTCAAAGATGTGTCTCCTCACGAGTTCGCGAAATCCTACGCCTCTCACCTGAAGCGGTCTGGCAAGATAGAGATCCCAGACTGGACCGATATTGTGAGAACTGGTGTGCTGAAAGGGCTTGCTCCATATGATCCTGAACGGGGGATGCTTCCGGAATTTTTTGCGAGGAGGTCCCGCTACGGGACCCCGCTCGTCGGGATCTTTTTTTCAGCTTCAGGTGTGGTCTTGTTGTCGTGGCTGAGCTTTCAGGAGATTGTAGCGGCTGAGGACTTCTTGTACTGCTTCAGGATGATTTTGGAGTTTATAGCGTTTGTGAGGCTAAGGGTTATAGCACCGGACGCGCCTCGGCCGTATAAGATACCGGTGGGGACGGTTGGGGCAGTTTTGATGTGCGTGCCTCCGAGTGTATTGATTTGTGTTGTGCTGGCATTTTCGACGCTCAAGGTTATGGTTGTGAGCGTTGTGGCTGGTTTGATTGGGCTCGTGTTGCATCCGTGTCTTAAGCATAATGAGAAGAAGCGTTGGCTTAGGTTCTCAAATGTGCGTGAGAATGAGAATTTGGTTGGTTGATGATGAGATACGTTAAATCTTTGCTTTGTATCGTGACCGTGTTATGGTTTCTACGGGTGTAGTTTTATGTTATGTGTTGATTGGTATTTTGGAGGAAAAAGTTAGAGTGGGTGTATAAATCTCTACTTGTACGCGTAGCTTTTGTAGAGTTGAGTTTCAAATGTTATGTTGTTCAGATTTAGGTAGACGTGAAGCCGTTTTCACGAATCTTGTTATCGGTGTTGATGAGTACTTTGTAGGTTTTGGGTTTCCTTAACMAGGATTTCATCTGCTGTGTTTAAATCCTTTGCAAGGATTTGGGTTCTCTTTTTAATGTAATGCCTGGAATTTCTTCTTTTTTTCTTTTTTGGCTATGAAAATCGACTGAATCCTTTCATATGATTAGTGTACGAATCGGTGAAAAAGAAAAAAAATTATACATCAGTTCAATTTTCACCAAAGGCCCAACAACTGAACCAGGGATTTGGTTTTCATGTGAGATCACTGACAATGTCAATCATTCATAACATGACCAAAGCTTTGCGTTGAAGCTAAGGAACAAGATTTCATCCATTGAAAGAAATTAACCAAACAAAAGATACTTTGGAACATGGTTAATAGCATAAACATCTAAAGAAATAGGAGTCAAGTTTGATAAAACAAGACGAGATAACTGCTCCAACTATAGAGCTTAATTTCAAACTCAAATACAGTTCTAAGGCAAAATGCCCAAAAGAACATCCCATACGGTGGAAGCAAAATGAATGTAAAAAACTATCACATTTGCACAAAAATATGTCACTTTTGTCAAAAAAAGTGTTACTTTTAATTTTTTGCAAAAAAAGAGTTGCTACACAAAATACAGTAGTCAAGTTATAATACTGTCACTTCTTAAAATATTACTGTCACTTTATAAATAAAAAGTGTCACTTTCTAACAGTTGATAGTAATCGTTATTTTTTGTTTTTTTTTTCTTGTAAAAAACTGTCACTTTTGTCCAAAAAGTCACTTTTGATTTTTTGCAGAAAAAGGTTTGCTAGTTGCTACATAAATTATAGTAGTCAAGTTATAATACTGTCACTTTTTAAGATATTACTGTCACTTTAGAAATGAAAAGTGTCACTTTCTAATAGTTGATAGTAAACGTTATTTTTTATTTTTTTTTCCYGTAAYAAAATGTCACAGTTGCACTAAAATATGTCACTTTTGTCCAAAAAGTGTAACTTTTGATTTTTTGCAGAAAAAGAGTTGCTACACAAATTATAGTAGTCAAGTTATAATACTGTCACTTTTTAAGATATTAGTGTCACTTTATAAATAAAAAGTGTCACTTTCTAATAGTTGATAGTCATCGTTATTTTTTTTTTCCTGTAAAAAAATGTCACATTTGCAATAAAATATGTCACTTTTGTCCAAAAAAGTGTCACTTTTGATTTTTTGCAGAAAAAGAGTTGCTACACAAATTATAGTAGTCAAGTTATAATATTGTCACTTTTTAAGATATTACTGTCACTTCATAAATAAAAAGTGCCACTTTTTAATAGTTGATAGTAATCGTTATTTTGTGTTTTTTTCCTGTAAAAAACTGTCACATTTACACCAAAATATGTCACTTTTTATTTTTTGCAGAAAAAGAGTTGCTACACAAATTATAATAGTCAAGTTAAAATAATGTCACTTCTTAAAATATGACTGTCACTTTATAAATAAAAAGTGTCACTTTCTAATAGTTGATAGTAATCGTTATTTTTTTGTTTTTTTTTTCCCTATAAAAAAATGTTATATTTGCACTAAAAATCCAAAAAAGTGTCACTTTTTTCATGAAGAAGTAAAAATCCTTGTTGATTAAGGACAAGAGGAATTTCTTGAATACAACATAATACTTTCCTGCAATTTCTCACACACACACACACACTTTTTCTACGCACCACCACCGTTGTCATCAAATCCTTATAACAAAAACTCATTCTGTTTCACAAATAACAGAGAAATATATATAATTTGAAAATGGACAAAACCTTAAAATTTTTATTTCATTACGAACCATATTCAATCACCACCAGTTCGTTTGTTAAGATTCCCCAATTTAGGAAAATTAGGCCAACCAAAATACCAAATAATGTTGTCTCATCTACACAAGCTCTGTTATAAGTCCACTGTACGAACTTAATTAACTTACAATTAAGCATATCATTCTTACAATCCTCTCCTCAACATTAGAAAAAAGTGAAAAAAAACAAAACTTATTTATGGCTACTAAAAAGATGGAAATAGGCTTTATCCTAATCGTCGCATTTATGCTATGCAAAGGAGCAATTGGTCAATCAAGCTGTAGTAACACGCTTTTGAGCCTCTCTTCGTGCATGAATTACGTGACGGGTAACACATCCACCCCATCCTCGTCATGCTGCTCGTCACTTGCTAACATTGTGCAGTCGCAAACTCAATGCCTATGTCCATTGCTTAGTGAAGGCGGTTCGTCGTTCGGTATTTTTATTAATCAAACTCTTGCAATGGCTCAAATGTTTTTTGCAGCAACATAAAGAGAGCAAATTCACAAATACGCATTAAAAACATTTAATTTCTTCCCACCAAACATCGACTGCACCACATTAGTTTCCATCATCAACTAATCTGCTTCACAAGTCAATCCACACCATATTAGTACCGTTCGAAAAATAACATATTTCCTTGACAAGAGAAAACTATTGCAGGCTACAGATCCCAAAAATATGAATTAATCGACATAAAGTTTTGCCCCAGAAAATGACGACATTGAAGAAAATAAACTCCTCCACATCCATCCATGTCCACGCAGGTCCAAAACCCCTTCCCTGCCGCCGTGTAAACCTAATGGAAACTCATATTCAATTTATTGCACATTTTTGCTCTAGAAAAACAAAATTAAACACAAGGCGCGTTAGGACTCGAATCACAGGCCTCGACTGATTTTCTTACAAGCTTCGCCTCATGAAGCACAACATCGGAACTATTATAATCACCGTTCTCAATACTCTCTCTTTTAGGCAACAATCTCGATATTTGAAAAGATTGAGCGGAAACTGGGTCGGGCAAGCACTTGACGACCATAGACAAGATTGTATCCGACAACGGAAGCCAGCGGATCATTCCGTCACATTTCCAAAACAAGTTCTGATACAAGTTCTCAACAATTACAAATATCAATCGCATCAATGCACCATATTCCACAAAAACTCAAATGCAATGAAAAACACAGGTATATAACAACAAATTCAAACCCAAAATGATCAGAATAATGAAATTGTTACCTTAGAACCATTTTCCGATGGTGGTCCCGGAAACATCCACCAAATCCTCTTCCTTGAGCAGCTCGTCCACCACCAGCCGTTGATTAGGCTTAAAACCTTCAATCGACTGCAGCCTGAATTCCTGCAGATGTCGTAGCGTAATAATCCCGGACTTCTACAAGTTCTGATACAAGTTCTCAACAATTATAGACTAGGGATGATGTCGTACTTCGATTCCACCGGCGCCGTAATTCCGGTCACCATCGTCGGTTTCCGCGAGGGTAATATCGTCACCCAGGTGAAGACCGAGGCCACCGACGGGTACGACGCGGTTCAAGTCAGGTACTGCAGGGTCCGTGACCGGAAATTGATGAAGTCGGAGATGGTGCTGATATTTTGAGAAGTTGCGCGTTGTTAGGGTTGGGGATATTTGGTGAGACTTTTTTGGAGGCGAAGAAAATAAAGAGAGGAAGGAAGAAGAAGAATTGTTAGTTTTTTTTTTTCTTTTATTAGATCCGTATGGTGAGGCGGGGCAGGATATTGGCGCGGGTTAAAGGGTCCGTCATACAATAGAGGATCCGTGTGGCTGTCACACAGGAGACTTGCTCATAGTATAAAAGCTAATATATCATAACACGGGTAATAACACGTTAATCTGACCAAACACAAGAGTGTTTGCCTGTATAACTAGAAAACAAAAGAAAAAAAGAAAAAAAAAAGGTACCGGGCATGGAAACCCATTACCCAACCCACAAAATTGTATGTTTACATCCTACTTAATTCCATGTTTCTTAAGATTGGACAAACAAAATTTAAGAAAAAGTCCAGATTTTTCTACGTTTTCTCCATATATAACGTCATTATTTCAACAATTATCGCTGATTGGTTATTCAAGGATCAGAAAAGGCTTATGGTAATTTATTGGATATCGAGTTTGACAAAAATATGTCCATACTTCATATGACCTTCTCATTCCCCGGGTAATAAATCATTTGTGTGCTTGTTCGCACTATTCTTAGCCATGTACGTACTGTACTTAATACATCATGTTTCTGTGGTTTTTCTAATTCATGCAAAAGAGAGAAAACAATAGTGATTTGGTAGTTGCAAGGTGTTAGTTTTTGCATAGTTTATAAATGAGTGCTAGATTATTATTCACTAGTGACTTGGTAGTTATTCCAATGCATATCCTAACTATAGAAACTTGTTCTGGGCCAAGACATCAATCCATTACAAACCCAAGTGAAATGCTCTACTGTAACAATTAATTAATACCACGACACACAACTCAAAAACGAAAGTAGGTACGGCATTCAACAATGCATTCCCGATAATTAAGAAAAAACAAATTGCATAATCTTGTTAGTAAAACAAAATGTAAAAGAAAATAAATTTAAGTACAAGAACTCCAATTAGGTTTGATTTTCTCAGTGATCAAGGGTTCTTTGACCCCTAAAAAAATTTAAGTAACTGATGTGCACCATTTGTTGATTTCAAGCAACAAAGAAGTACAAACGCCTATAAATCCGTAATTGCCTCTAACTATATCAAAATCAACTATAAACTTACGATTCTTTTGTGAACATGCTACAAAGATCAATGGTTTGAAAATCGGCCTAAGCGCTAGGCCAATCCATTTTGCCGAAATCGATGGAAAAAATCGTCTCGGCCTTAGGCGACAAAAAAACTGAGAAAAAGATTTTTTTTTTTTAATTTTTTTAATTTTTAAAATTGGGTATTAGGAGATATTATGTTATTTGATTTTATATTATTTGATTCCTGTATTAATTATTTTATTATCTTTAGGAGATATTATTTTATTTGATATTATATTAATTGATTCATGTAATTATTGTACCTTGTATAAATACCCCTCTTGTAATGATAATGTTTATCAATCCAATTATTCTATTTTCACATGGTATCGAGTCTTTAGGGTTTTCGTCACACCCTACAACCGGCACCAAATTTTTTTTTCCTTCCCACATTTTTTTCTCCAGCAAAATGGCTGCGATATCGGACGTAGTTTCAATCAACGCTTCTGCGCAAATCCCATTGAAACTTGATTCCACCAACTACACTTCTTGGAGGTTTCAATTCGAAGTGCTACTTGCCGGCTATGAATTGAATGGCTACATCGATGGTACCCTGCCCTGCCCACCTCTGTTGAGGAATGTATTCTTGGCAATAATTTCTATTTTGTTATTTGCCTTTCTTGGGCACAAAATAAGTTAGGAAACTAGATATAAGTCAATATTATATTTCCAAGTTTATGCACAAGACTTTAATTATGTCTAGATTGTGTCTAGGATTTATTTTTAGTTATTTACCAAGTTTAGGATCTTAGAATTGTCTATTTAAGACATTAGAAATCCTAAAGCTTGGTCACACGGTTTTATAGAGATTTACGCACGGGATTTCTTGAAGGACAAAAGACGCAAGGAAGACGACGCACAAGATGAGAAGAACAAGAAGAAGAAAACTACTTGGAGCCAACGTTCGTGAGAAACAAGATCTTTGAAGTTGCGTGACCAACGGAGAAGATCTTGCCATTCCGGCAACATGTATTTAGTATCAAGTTTCTTGATATTTAGTTTTCATATATTACTTCATATTTTGTAGTGAACGTAAAGTAAAAGTAATATAGTTTTCGGGTTTGTACACCCAAGTTCACAAGTATTTACTTGTGAACTGAATTTGTTAAATCGTGTTCTCGTATTTTAATTTCCGCTGCATAAATTTACATTACTCTGGTCGATGTTGTTAACTGGTGTTGTTAACATTGATTAACAACATCGTGAATCTGAGACTTATTTTTAAAACCATAGACCTTCTAATTTTACAATTGGCATCTAGAGCGGGTTACTTAACCTTTTAAGTATTGATCCTTATTTTTTAGGTGCTATGGATGCTCAAGGCAAC
>BMAC01000765.1:307743-330945 GCA_014905375.1 Phtheirospermum japonicum
TGGTATGTAGAACTTAAACGGTTCTTAATTGACATGGGCTTCGTCAACTCGCGGTCGGATACGTCTCTATTTATTTTTCGTCACTCGGGTATTACAGCTTACTTTCTTATCTACGTGGATGATTTGATTCTCACGGGTAGCGACTCAGCCTTTCTCAATCGTGTTGTTGACGCACTTGCCACTCGTTTTTCGATCAAAGACTTGGGCGCTCTCTCTTATTTTCTTGGCATTGAAGTCTTGTCTAACTCCCACGGCTGTATTTTATCTCAACGCAAGTATATCATTGATCTCCTAGCAAGACATGGTATGCTTAATGCGAAACCGGTTCCTACACCGCTTGCACCAACCACACGTCTTCGATTGGCCGACGGCTCTGGATTAGTCGATTCTACACGGTATCGGAAAGTTGTTGGCGCTTTACAGTAACTTCTAATTACTCGTCCAGACATTGCATTTGCAGTCAATAAACTATCACAATTCATGCACTCTCCTACTAGTATTCATTGGGGAGCAGTGAAACGACTCCTTCGGTACCTAAATGGTACTCGTCATGTTGGGCTTCGTCTTCGTCCTCACCAATCGTTTGATCTTCATTGCTTCTCTGATGCTGACTGGGGAGGGGATAGCGATGATCGCTCTTCTACTGGTGCCTATGTTGTCTTTCTGGGTCCTAATCCGATCTCTTGGAGCTCCAAGAAACAACGCTCGATTGCTCGGTCCTCGACAGAAGCCGAATATCGGGCCATTGCGACAGCTTCTGCTGAAGTTCAATGGCTTCGGTCGCTTCTAAGTGAGTTACATGTGGAGCTACCTTCTACTCCAGTGGTGTACAGTGACAATCTTGGGGCCACTTACGTATGTGCTAATCCAGTGTTTCACTCACGTATGAAACACATAGCTATAGATTTTTGCTTTGTTCGTGACTTGGTTCAGTCCTCTCAGTTGCGAGTTTCTCATATCTCTTCTTCTGATCAGCTAGCCGATGCACTAACCAAGCCACTGCCATCTCCTCGTCTTCGTCTACTCATGTCCAAGATTGGTGTTTCTGTCGGCGCACCATCTTGAGAGGGCCTATTAGGAGATATTAGGAGATATTATATTATTTGATTTTATATTATTTGATTCATGTATTAATTATTTTATTATCTTTAGGAGATATTATTTTATTTGATATTATATTATTTGATTCATGTAATTATTGTACCTTGTATAAATACACTTCTTGTAATGATAATGTTTATCAATCCAATTATTCTATTCTCACAGTTTTTAGGCGCGCCCTAACAATTTTTACAACCTTGATAAAACATTAAAAAAATACATTAAAATTAAAAAGGAAAGTTCAATAAGAATATATGTACAATGTATGCCAATAAATATAATCCATGTCCATCTCATGAAATTTAATAAAACAGCAAAGAAGAATTATACCGATAAACCGCTTAAACTAAATGAAACAGAAAAGAAAATTATACCAATAAACCTCTAACTGGTGTTCACTTACAAAGTATACTTTTATTATAGTTTAGATTTAGATTAGATAGATTAGATTCAAATTTAAATTTAGAAGATTAGAAAAGATAATGTAGAAACAGCATTAAGCATTTATTGATTAGTGGCAAAGACAAACAAAAAATCATAAAAGTACAAGCGATTCGATGATCTAAAGTTGAGAAATTATACAATTCCGCTGACTTTGATATTTATGAAGATTTAGCTTATATTAGGACCACTAAATAGAAAGAAAAATATAGGTATTTAGTGCCAGTTTTGGTCAACTTTAGCTATTAACGTGTTTCTAGGAGAGTTTAAAGAGTCTCCTATGCAAAAAAAAAAAAAAAAAAAAAAAAAAAAAAAAAAAAAAAAACAATTAAGTTCTTAAAATTTGACCTACTAGTTCTTTTGTGGTTCTTATCAGAAGCTAGCCGGTTCTATTTGGGGTACAATAATAAAATTGAGATAACAAAGGTGAATAATTAGAACCAATAGAGATCTGTTACAGTTAAATAAAAATAAAAAACAAATAATTGAATGGAAAAGTGTCGAGGCGAGCGAACTCTCTCCTTGAGATTTTTATTGCCTCGTACGCAGTACTCACAGTTTTATGGCAACGAATCTCCCAAAATAAAATGACAAGGGCACCAGAAGGAGTAGTCAATCCGGAAGGAGTAGTCAATCCGGTTACCCTAGCGAACGATAACTGGCCACTCAATTGAGCAATAACCCCAACTGTGAACACTATATGATACGTGAGGCAAACAGGAAAAACATGAGACGTATGTATGCTGATTATTCTCTTAGATACGGATTTACATGGGGTGGTATATATAGTTCAGAGAGAGCCCTTAAACAAGGAAGAGAATCGCAAGAATTATGATTCATAATACAAAATAATCTCCTTATCTAACTCAATAAGAAAGGTTGGGAAGGTTCCACAAAAGGCCCAAAACGTAGGAAATTAAATAGTTTCTAATCCAAAACTTTAAGAAACAAAGAGGTTCAAGCATAGCCGGGACGGGTATACGAGCTGCGGCCGCGCCGAGCCACGCAGGTGGGTGGTGGCGTGCGTGTGGAGACTCTCATCCTCGCTCAACTTGTAATCAATGCCCATTTCACTTCATTTTATAAAAAGTTTTATATATATATATCGGTTTTGCTATAAAACCAGCGGTGGTTCCATAAGATGGAACCAACCATCTACGTGGCGTCCCACGTGGCCAAAAAAAAAAGACAATTCATAGCAAAATTCACTCTCTCTCCCAAATACTGCCAGATCTATAAAAAAAATTCAAACCCTTTTTCTTTTTTTCGAATCAGTTTTCTCACTAACACCGATCTCACGTCGGCGAAGAAGAAGAGACTAGATGCGGGAGTTTCTTGGATCATCAACAAATCAAATTTAACTCACGTTAATTAAGTGTTCTCAACAACAAAAACACAAGTGAAATAGAGTCTTTTCCAAGTGAAATATATCCATGGAAAGAAGAGACGAACCACTGTCTGGGCTTTTTTATTAAAAAAGTAAAATATTCATAAAAAAAGGTGAATGAGCAATAAAGATCCAGCCTTCAATTTTGTAGAATGCTAATTTGTTCACCATGAATTTCGATTTCTCTGTCCTCTGTAATATTAATTTCTAGTTGGAGGTTTTGAATTTTTCATGTGGATTAGAGAAAATGAGAGAAAAAAGAAAATATCTTATCCTTTAATCATGAATCTCGGATTCTAGCTTTTTCGCCCGTCGCCGACATTCTCTGTACTATAGCTGTGCCTTCACCGGATTTTGGTTGCGAAATTTTGCTGTGAAAAATGAAAGAAAGAAGACGAGAATGATAGAAAGAAGATAAGAGGAGAGAGAGTGAATTTTGCTCTGAATTGGCTTTTTTTTGGCCACGTGGGATGCCACGTAGATGGTTGGTTTCCATCTTATGGAACCACCGCTGGTTTTATAGCAAAACCGATGATTAAAAATAAGAAATTCATGTATTAATATACCCACTTCACCAGATCAGAATTAAGAAGCTCTATGCTCTTTTTTTTTTTTTTTAGGTATAACCATATCACATGGATAAATGCAAAACAATTTTGCTGTGAAAAAACTTATTTACTGGTTTCAAACAACACGCATATATCCACATCATTATTGACATATTATTCTTTCAACGTAATCATCAAAAGAAGAATATTAGCAGCATACTCGATTGAACATTACCAATTAACATGCTACTATAAACAGACTCCAGCATGTCATAGCAACAATTTCAGTTAGAATTCACAAATCTATTTGGATACACAAACAATACCTACTGAAAAATTATCGAATATAAATTATGGCCACAAACTTTCGTTGGTCGTGTTTTGACATGTTGAAAACCTACTCGTACACAATTCAAATGCAGATAACTGGACAACAGAAAATAGAGAGATGAAGAGTGAAAACACACAAGTCTAACTACTAAGAAAAAATATACAAATTTTACATGTGATACTACAAACACATAATGTTTAACTGCCAAGAAAAACACATAAACAAATCATTCATGAAATATTATCAAAAAAGAAATTAGTTGTCAAAATTCACATGTAATAATAATACATATATTTTACAGTGTTACGAAAGAATATAAATTAACAAATTTGAGAGAAATGTAAAAAACAATATGTATCCACAAATATGTGGTGCCAATATGCATAACCCTCAAATCTTGAAGAATATTAACAAACAGGTATATAGCACACAAACATACATGACTGAAGTGAACTCGCAACAGAGGGGATAAATGATAAGAACATCTAATTGGTGATTAAGGACACCTGAAGAAACTTTCATTTTTACCAGACCATCCTCCTGTAAGAATACCTGCAAAATAGGAAATTAAATAAATTTTATATGTTAGAAACTAACCCATCAGGCGGATCTACATGGATTCAAGGGGGTACAGCTGTACCCCCAAAATAAACTAATTTATATATATAGGTCTTAGTAATTTCAAGTGTTGAGGAATTTATTCTTGGGATTAATTCCTTATTTAGTTGTTTGCCTTTTTTGGGCACAAAATAAGTTAGGAAACTAGATTTAGGAATATATTGTGTTTCCTAGTTTATGTACAAGACTTTAATTATTCCTAGATTGTGATTAGGATTTGTTTTTAGTTATTTACCAATTTTAGGATTCTAGGATTGTCTATTTAAGACAAAGAATCCTAAAGGTTGTTAACACGAATTTTAAGCACGGGATTCTGAGAGAAGGACGACACAAGACGCACGGCAAAGCAAGGAAGAACACGAAGAACTACTTGGAGCCAACGTTCGTGATAAACAAGATCTTTGAAGTTGCGTGACCGACGAAGAAGATCTTGCCATTCCGCAACAAGTATTTAGTATCAAGTTTCTTGATATTTAGTTTTCATATATTACTTTATATTTTGTATTGAACTTAAAAAAGAAAGTAATATAGTTTTTGGGTTTGTACACCCAAGTTCACAAGTACTTTTACTTGTGAACTGAATTTGTTTAATCGTGTTCTTATCTTTTTATTCCGCTGCATATTTTATATTTTACTCTGGTCGATGTTGCTAACCAGTGTTGTTAAACATTGACTAACAACATCGTGAATCTGAGAATTATTTCTTAAATCCATAGACCTTCTAATTCTACAATTGGCATGTAGAGCGGGTTACTTAACCTTTTAAGTACTGATCCTTATTTGTCTAGGTACTATGGATACTCCGAGGAAGAAGAGCATGGTTGCTACAGAGGATGTTAATGATTCCGAGTCAACTGAACCTGATCCATCCTTATTTACCCATATTGTATGGGACGACGATGTCCATGTTGGTTTGCTTGCATACAACATCATGTGCCTGAATGCCGAGACCACCGATTATTATGAGGAATACGAGCAGCTGAGTGTTGACCACAAGAAATTGTTTGTCAGTTGGAGTAAACAGGTACTCAAAGCCAAAGATCTCGCAAAAGAAGTAGAGAAGCTAACCAAAGAAAAGGATGATCAGCTCGAAATTATTGTCTGCTTGGAAACATCTCTCACCAAGAAGGATGCCGAGCTTGAAAAGGTGAAAACCGAGCTGACCACTGTTCGAGGAACCATTTCAAATCTGAATAAAGGTAAGGCAAAGGCTTGATGAAATCTTGGAGATTAGCTTCCCAGAGTCCTCGAAGCATGGAATAGGTTTCAAACCGAGTCAGCCAACGCATGTGTCAAGTCAAGAACGAAAATCTTCCAAACGACACAAGAAGAGAAGGAGACAGTTCGTGTGTCATCATTGTGGAGAACCAGGGCACATTAGGCCCTTTTGCTGGAAGATCATTGGCGAGAGAAAGCACTTTTCAAAGAACTGGTGGTGGCCTGATAAAACCAATGTTGGTAACCGCACTACCAACATCAATACCAACATCAGGTTCAAACAAGTGAGGGTCAAGAAAAACAGCGTCAAGTGCAATATGATCCATACCTCCCTGAAATCTCATGACCTTTGGAGCCTGGTATTTTGATAGTGGATGCTCTAAGCATATGACCGGCTCGGAAGATCTCCTCTCGAATATTGTCAAGTTTCAAGGAGGAAAGATTAAGTATGGTGGAGGTGCAAATGGCCAAATCATTGGCCAAGGAACCCTTCATGTACCTGGTATTGCAAAGCTTGAGAATGTGTTGTTGGTTAAAGGTTTAACGGCGAACTTGATAAGTATTAGCCAACTGTGCGATGGTGGTTTCAATGTCAAGTTCACTCGTGAAAGAAGCGAAGTTTATGACGAAGGCAATGCATGTATTCTCATTGGTCAGAGGACCTCAGATAATTGCTATCAAATCAATGGTGATGTGTTCTGCAAGCTGTCTCAATTGAGTGATGCCGAGGTGTGGCATCAAAAGCTCGGACATGTCAATTACAAGATGATGGAAAGCTTGGTCAAAAAGGATGTTGTGATCGGACTATCTAAGCTCAACACAAAAAACATTCCAGTTTGCAAGGCATGCCAGAAAGGTAAGCAAGTCAGGGTGCCACATCCAATAGTACAAAGTCTCACTACCTCATATTGTTTCAAACTCCTTCATATGGACCTTTTGGGACCACTTGAAGTTGAGAGCCTTGGTGGTAAAAGGTATGTTCTTGTGCTTGTAGATGGTTTTTCCCGCTTTACTTGGGTAGAGTTTTTAAAAGAAAAGTCTGAGACTTTTAAAATATTTAAAAAACTTGCAAAAAGGTTGTGTGTGCAATTTGGTGTGAGCATTGGTAGGATTAGATCTGATCATGGAAAAGAATTTGATAATGCATCCTTTTCAAAATATTGTTCCAAAGTTGGTATAACTCATGAACTTTCTCCACCCATCACCTCCCAACAAAATAAGATAGTCGAACGTAAAAATAGATTTCTTTTAGAAATGTCCAGGACTATACTTATTTTAAATGGGGTTACTAAACGTTTTTGGGCAGAAGCAATGAACATTGCATGCCATATAATTAATAGGGTGTATTTTAGACCGGGATCTTGTGTTACTCCCTATGAATTATTAATGGATAAAAAGCCAAATTTGAGTGATTTTCATATTTTTGGGTGCATTGTTATGTGATAAATGATAGAAATCATCTTGCTTCAAAGAGTGATAAATGTGTTTTCATGGGATAGTCTCAAAATAGTCATGCATATAGAGTGTTTAATCTTAGAACGTGTTGCATGATTGAGTCGGTTAACGTCAAGTTTGATGATTTGATGAGTGGTTTTAAACCTGCTAAGGAGGATGATCTGGTTTATGATCAAAATTCTCAAAATAATGTCACACTTCCTGTAGATGAAAGTGCAGGCATTGAAAATAGAGATGCAGGTGCTGAACCCAGAAATTTGAGTGATGTTGGTAACAATGTTGATACGGGGATAACAACATCAACTCCAGCTGCCGCAAAATCAGATTCTAATCCAAGTGTGAAGAATCCAGCTGAACCCATTGACCTGAATCAGAGAAATATTCCTTCAAGAATTCAGAAGAATCATCCTATGAGCCAAATCATTGGAGATCTCGATGAAAGAACTACAAGAAAGCGACAAATAAATTTCAAAGAGATGGTAAGGTTTGTTTGCTTGTTTACTAATTGTTCTAAAACTCGAGAATCTTTGTATTTTTCTAAAATAGAGCCCAAGCGAGTAGAGGATGTTCTTAAAGCCGAGTATATTGTAGATGGAAGTGCTTGTACACAGTTATTGTGGATGAAACAAATGATAGAGGACTACGGTCTACATAGAAGAATATTGACTGTGCTCTGTGATACTTCCAGTGCCATTGATATCTTGATAAATCTGGTCCAGCTTTCTCGAATCAAACACATTGACATAAGGTACCACTTTATTCAAGATTTGGTTGAGAGGAAGATAGTTAGCCTTGAGCATATAGGAACAGTCAATCATCTTGCTGACATCTTCACGAAGGCATTAGATAACGAGACCTTCTCTCGTTTGAGAAGAGATCTCGGTATGTGCATTGTCTAACCAATGTTGGTTTGTGATGTTGTGACACCTCTTATCAACATCAGTCACAACATCTGTATACTTTTGCATGCATTTTTTTATCTTTCTTTTCATACATAATCATAATGCATTGAGTTTGATTGAAAGTGCAATAAGGTCCTGTGTTGCAATAAAAGTAATGGCAAAAAGAACCAACCTCTTCAATTAGGTGATTGTGGGATTTATCCGCAGAAACAGGTTTTCTCCCAGGTCCAAAAACAAGAGGTTTTTAACAGCAATTGCTGAAAATTAAAAGATTCAAATCCCTTCAAGGATGAAGAAAATCTGGATACAAAATGATCCAATCTTTAAATATTAGCTTCTTGAGAGATCTTGACGTAGTCATTAACTTGGGTTAAGGGGTAAATTTCCATTGACTTCACCTGAGGCAATGTTGGTTTATAATGTTGTTAGCAATAAAAAGCAACATTGGATCAAGTCACTGAAATCATAAAGTGTTCTGTTTTAACCTTTTAGGTCATGATTTTTAGGCATCCCGTAGGACATTCATACTTTGTGAAGATGCCATCTTGCTGTGCGTTCTGTTGTTTGTGCTCGTGTCTATCTTGAATTCTCTTAATCCTCTTTTTGAATCTTGCTAACCGCGTGTTTCAGTGGAGTTGTAATCGGACGGTTGGACAGGTAATAAGAGATTAATTTGGCGAGTGAAAATTTGCTTTGCAAAGGCTTTGTTCAACTATGGTGATGGTTTATAAAAATCTAGCTCTATCTCGGTTTTAATTTGTAGTTGGGATTTGTGGTTTTTATTTCCAAAATTGAGATGATGGAGTAGTTGAGTTGAGATCGTGTGTCTTATTTTGAGAAAGAGTGGGGGAGTTATTTTCTTAATTTTACTTTTTCTTTCTCCAAATTTTACTGCCTGCGACACTCGATTTTTTTATTTGTAGTTGTTTTCAGTCTTTTGCAGAATATCGAATTCACCATCACCCAGCAAAGCTCCAGAAACATACTTTGCGTCTAGCTAATAAGAAAATTCCACTCAAAGAGAGAAAAGTAGAAGTCTAAAGCTGCCGTGTCAGCTCATGTTGGTTATGGTGTTGTGTCACCGAAACCAACATCCTCTGTAGACAGATTCTCCAAGCTTCAATTCTGATATGTTTCATCTGCAAGTGCACAGATTCCTTTATCTACCTCCGACCACTCTGCTAGCTCTGATAAGGCTCCGTCTCAAGCCGTCGAGATTGAAGACATGGAACCAATCTCCACGAGGTTCTTGGCGAGTGAAGCTGAGGAGCTGTTATTGGGATTTCAAAATCGAGGCATGATTGCTGAGCGTCAAACCCCCGTTGGTGTTTTCGTGAAGCAGAATCTGATTACCTTCTTTAGGCACCGTGGCACCTCTTTGAGCTGGTGTCATGTTTGATGTTGGTTCTGGTATTCCCAACATCAGTACCAACATGGCTCCATTTTCTGCTCCGAGCCCTATTTACTTTGTTTGATAATCAGGTTGCACAACACCAGGCGCTTCGAGACTCGTTTGTTGAGGTCCTTTTGCTTTCAAAACAAAAAGGGGGAGAAGAATGTAGAAGACGCTGGTTCGTATTTGTTTGTTTTCAACATTGGATACTTCATTTAGGGGGAGTTTCTAATGTAGAAGACGCTGGTTCGTATTTGTTTGTTTTCAACATTGGATACTTCATTTAGGGGGAGTTTCTAAATTCAGGGGGAGTTTTTACTCTTTTGATTATTTTCATGCGTCTTGGGTATTTTGTCCAAAAAGGCAAAAGGGGGAGATTGTTGAGTAATTTATTCTTGGGATTAATTTCTTATTTAGTTGTTTACCTTTTTTGGGCACAAAATAAGTTAGGAAACTAGATTTAGGAATATATTGTGTTTCCTAGTTTATGTACAAGACTTTAATTATTCCTAAATTGTGATTAGAATTTATTTTTAGGTATTTACCAAGTTTAGGATTCTAGGATTGTCTATTTAAGACAAAGAATCCTAAAGGTTGTTAACACGAATTTTAAGCACGGGATTTTGAGAGAAGGATGACACAAGACGCACGGCAAAGCAAGAAAGAACACGAAGAACTATTTGGAGCCAACGTTCGTGATAAACAAGATTTTTGAAGTTGCGTAACCGACGAAGAAGATCTTGCCATTCCGGCAACAAGTATTTAGTATCAAGTTTCTTGATATTTAGTTTTCATATATTACTTTATATTTTGTATTGAACTTAAAAAGAAAGTAATATAATTTTTGGGTTTGTACACCCAAGTTCACAAGTACTTTTACTTGTGAACTGAATTTGTTTAATCGTGTTCTTATCTTTTTATTCCYCTGCATATTTTATATTTTACTCTGGTCGATGTTGCTAACCAGTGTTGTTAAACATTGACTAACAACATCGTGAATATGAGAATTATTCTTATATTCATAGACCTTCTAATTCTACATCAAGAATTTGAGAGTGGTGAATTTGTTAGTGATCCTAAGGTGTGATAAACTCACCCGAGTTCAAATCTCAGGTTGTACACATTTTTTCTTAAGAAATAAAACACTTTTATTTAGTTAATTGTTTTTACATATTTTCTTTTTCTGATTTTTCTCTTTGCAAATAAATAAGGGTGTTTTAGTTAAATGTTTTTACATATTTTATTTTTTTGATTTTTTCTTTGTAAATAAAATAAGGATTTTACCTATATACATATTTTCTTTTTTGTTAATTTATTTTACAAGTTTTTGTTTTGTTGACTTTTTTTGGTCAATAAAACATACCATAATTTTCAATTTTTAAGAGATAAACCCTGTATTTTCATAATCTTTGTTATACGAGAATAATAACCTCTTTGATATAAAAAGATTTTAGAAAAAGAAGAAAAAGCCCAAAAAAAGTGTATCATTATTTTCTATTTGTATAATTTTTGTGTTGTGTATATTTTGTACCCCAAATTCACAATCCTAGATACGCCAATGTAACCCATTGCCCATCTTACTAAATTTTGAAGTGATATGCATACATGAAAAATTATCGCGACAAATTTCATGGAGCTACAAACTAATTATTAAACTTGGCAAAGATTTCAGAATGCATGTGAATTTATATTTTTCTAATAATAATTGCAAAATTACAAATTAGTCAACAAACATCAATTTCGTATCCAATTTCCAGCATTGCCCTAGCAACTTTCACCACTAATATCTGATGTTGATCTATTCGCAGATCTGTAAAAACATAAAAATTAAATTAAATTTATAAAAAATAAAATAACAATACTGCTTGAACTTATGAGCTACTGGCTTATATTTTCTACACACACAAGAATCGATGCCAGATTACAAGAAACTCCAAATTGAAAAGAATCAAACACACAAATCTAATTTTTGACTAAAATTAACAAACAAAAATAACTAAATTGAATTTAATTTAAATAAAAAAAAAATCTTCACGATGCTTACAAAGCAAGCTTTGCTGAGGTTTCGCCGGCCGCCGCCACCACCTGGAGTTTAGTGACGGGATGGAATTAGAAAATGTGCGGTGGATAACTGGCATCGCATTTGGAAACAGAAACGAATCATGAAAAACAATAACTCTATTGGGACTTTCTTGCAGTGACTGGCGTAAAACTGGGTTCGGGGGAATCAAAAACTCCGATGATTGATGCGGCGGACGAAGCTGGGGGATTTATGGAGTTGGCGAAGGTTATGGGCTCAGAGACGGTGTGTTGGAGAGGAGACGACATTGAAGTGACAGTGGGTTAGGGCTGCGATGATGTTTAGAATTGATTATTGGTGGCGCTTTTGTATGATGCGCCCGCCGTTTTTATTTATTGGTTGCGCTTTTATCATGAAGCGCCACCGTTCTTATTATTAGTGGCGCTTTTGCTATGAAGCGCCACCCATATAGTTTTTGGTGGCAATTTACATGTAAAAACCACCATTTTTATATTTTTAGCATCGATTTACTTTTAAAGCGTCACTTATAAAACAACACTAATCAATTTTATTGCACTAGCGAGTGTAAGATATAAAACTGGAAATGTCATTTATGTGGATAGAAGGAGTCACAATGTGTATTACATTACATTACGGCTGATAGATCATCATAAAGTATATAGAGCGGAGCTACACTTATGGCTAACCCTAGCTAACACTAAAATGAACAAACTATGATCAATCCAAGGCACATATGTGGAGTTGGATGGTGAGAAGTGTTATGATCACAGGTATTACATTTCTGAGCTTGCAGAATACCAGACCGTTGTAGGGAATATTCCTTAGAGATGCTACAAGTATGAGGTGACAGCTTGCAGTATTTCATGCTAAGATCATGCCGTTGCGTCATGCAAAGAGGTTATCTAGTGATGTAATTTATGAGATCATCTAACAAAAAATACCATGAACTTGTTGGAAAATGGAAAATATGATAAATTAAAAAACCAATTTTCCCAAACTTTTGACTAATGCATAGACTTCTGCATCACCCACCAGAAAAATGCGAAATAGTCATTAAATATAGCACTGATCCGGAAAACTGAGACACTGGGTTTACACGTTTCCATTTAAGACAATGACTTTCAAAATTTGGCAAATTAAGGATGGAATTAAGCGTGAATTGCCGAAATATTTTCATGCTTACATCAGTGATGAATTCAGATTTTATGGATCCAATTTATACTTTACAATTCTAATATTTGTCAAATTTTAATGATTTTTTTGAAAATTAAAGTTGTTATATTATTGAGAAAGTTGTAATGTTAAATTAAATTAAAGTATACGAAGCATGGCTTAATGACAGTAAAGCAGTTATATCTATTGACTATTGCTGAGAGCGACTTAATATAAATAAGCTTCTTACTCCTCAATATTTCCACACCCATTAACCATACCCACAATTATATTCAATCAAAAACACAATTAATGGCTGGAGTTACTTTTTTTCTCTTATTATTGATCACCAGTTCCATTTGCATTGCCTTTGCCTTTGATCTTAGGCCATTGCACGATTTCTGCGTAGCAGATGATCAAAGTCCATTAAGACTCAGCGGGGCCCTCCCATGCAAGGACCCTAAATCCGTCACAGCTGATGATTTCTATTACAGCGGCTTAGATAAGCCCAACAACATAACAAATGCATTCCATGCCGGGTTTAAACTGGTCGGTATAGAACAGGTTCCGGGCCTGAACACCTTGGGCCTCAGCATGGCCCGCCTGGATTTAGGGCCCAATGGTTTTTTCCCGCTTCACTTCCACAAGGTGAGCGAACTTCATTTAGTCATCAAAGGCAAACTCGAAGTTGGGTTCATATCGCCTGAACAAGGTTACAAGTATTATAATAAAACCCTTAAGCCTGGCGACATGTATGTTGTTCCGCCTGGACTTATTCACGTTCAACGCAATCCTGGGATTGAGCCCATGAGTTCATATACTATATTTAACGGCCAAAAGCCTGGGATTGATGTTATTACACAAGCGGTTTTCGCGGCGAACCCTATGATGGACACTCATTACCTGGCTAAGGGGTATAAATTGGATGACAACGTTATCAAAACCCTACAAAGCAAGCCTTGGCCGTGAGACTTCGACTAAATTTGCATGCATTGCACCAGATTAATGTTTCATGCATTCAGTTTTAACAATTTCTTCTTCTTTTTAAGTGATGTGTTGTTATCTTTTGCATGCATGCAGTTATATATACTGCGATGGTTGTCAAGTAAACGTGTTGTTGACTTGGTTTGTAATTTTCTCGGTTTACGAATCTTTGTTTTCCTATGTAAAATGTCTCGGTTTATGAATCTTGCTTTATTATTTAATGTCTAGAATTTTCTTACTCAAGTTTCGTAAAAATATAAAAAATCTTTTACTTAATAGTAAAAAGTGTTAGAAAAATTACAACTCTGAGTCGAGCACAAACATGAAAAATATATGTCACAAAACTGGAAAAATACAAGAAAACAGAAAATGATAAATATCAAGTCGAGTCGAGTAAACACTCTATCCGCAAGACGAAATAGCCCCGGTAGTGCCCTTCGATTTTGGCTATTCGTCTTCAAAGATGAAATGGCTTCGTCTTTGGTATTACAACACCGTAATTACCAGAGCTTCGGCGAAATGGTCGAAAGTGAACTGAGTTACGTAAAAAAATATGCAGAAAAACATTGTATGAATAGTGTTTGGAGCTCTCTAGATTTTTCAGGTGAATTTCGTATGTGAAAAATGCAGGAGTACTGACCCTTTTATAGGGTTGCCAGGGGAGGTAACAACCTGCCAGTTAAATGTCATTAAAACATTAAAAAACGTACCTGGCACCTGACAGCATGAACCTGGACAGGTTCAGCTTGTAAAAACATTGCATGTTTGAATTTATATGTTTGGAAACGTCTGAACGGTCAGGTAGCCGTTTCGTAACGGTCAGGAGTGAGTTCAAAAGTTTCTCAACTTCTCAGGTGCGTGTAGGTTCAAAAAAGAAAGTTTGGGTCGAACCAGGACCCCACAAACGGACCACCACAATCGGACCAGCCAATTCGGACCAATTGCCCAAAACTCAAATCCCGGAGCCCAGAGCCCAGGACCAAGGTCAAGGTCCGGGTCTGGGTCCGGGCTCGGGCTCGGATCCGCTCGGCTCCACCATCGACTTCGTCGAAGGCGGACGGGCGAGCCCAAATCCAAGAGCCCGCGTGAGCTTTGTTTACATAAAGCCCACAACACTCTCTGGCCCACTTGATGTATACTAAAGAAATGTAATCAATTTTAAACTCTCTTCCACATTGACTAACATTCAATGTGGGATAAACGAAATTGCACTTAAGCAACCGTTCAACTTCCAAGCATCATTTCTCACTCACCAATAAATGAATTTGAGAAATTCAAAAGACTATAATTATCTACACGACACGTAGAACGAGCCTATATAATTTGTTAACACGAATTTTCGCTGTACCATTTAATTAGAATAAATTCAATTTACAACAATCCCCCACATGAGTGAGAAACTCCAGAAAACGAAAAACATGAATGCAAATACATAGCTTAATCCTTAAGAGACAATAGAGAATAGGGATAGATGGCTTGTGGCCTTGAACCCTCCTTAGTTAATACTACCGAGCATACCGACGGATTAGTGAATATAATTCTTGAACTATTCCCCTTTGTGTATACTAGACAATAGTACCAACCCACTAAGGTCTCAGAATTCTTCCGTTCTCACGTTTGTATCCGTTTCTAGCCATGGACAACTTCTTTGGATTCATAAGCATACAGTAGAAACGACCCTCACTTCTCGCTTACATAGGTGATTCTTCTAATCAGCATTCTATCATACTCAAGTCAAAGACCTGCAAAAGAATCATTAAAAATCAGAGATTTATCCTCACCACGTGACAGATTACAAACTCTACTTTTGCCGTTAAGGAATAGGGTCGTAGAGATTTACTTACCCAAACTTTTATATTTTAGTTTTCCCATTGAACCAAGTTTGTGGGATTTCCACTCATCATGGTTGGGTTTCCACTATAATTATTTTTAAGATGTGGATTTCACTCCCATTCCTTCAAGCAACTTGTACATCTGATCTCGAGCTATGTTCTTAGTGAATGGATCCGCTAGATTATCTATCGACCTTACGTAGTCAACAGAGATAATCCCACTCGATAATAGATGTCTCATGGTGTTATATCTCCGACGGATATGTCGAGACTTGCCGTTATACAAACCACTTCTTGCCCTTCCAATAGCAGCTTGACTATCGTAGTGAAGCATAACCGACGGCACGGGTTTCTCCTAACATGGAATATCTTCTAAAAAATTACGAAGTCATTCTGCTTCTTCACCTGCTTTGTCCAAAGCGATAAACTCAGATTTCATGGTGGATCGGGCTATACATTTCTGTTTAGTGGATCTCCAAGAAACAGCTCCTCCCCCAATTACAAACACATATTCACTTGTTGACAGTGAGTCCTTTGTGTCGGATATCCAGTTTGCATCACAGTATCCTTCAAGTACCCTGGGGCATTACAGTTCTCAACCATGTTAGCTTTCCCAGTGATGACCGCAATGAGATCATCACTAGTCAGCTCCCTCTCAGCTAGTTGGGCACTCGGCTTGGCCTTCTTCTGCTTTGTCTTGCGACAGTTCTTAGACATGTGTCCAGAATAGCCACAATTGTAGCATTTGCCGTTGAACTTCTTAGAGGAAGGAGCTTTAGGCTTAGTGTTGCCAGGACGCGGCCTCTTCTTCGAGTTGTCTCCACGTTCAAGTAGGTTCACCCGAGGTTCATCCGAACTTTTCGAATTCTTTTACTGAACTCGAACTTCGGACTCAATTCGTACCTTCCGGATAACATTTTCATGAGACATCGCCTTTCGTTTGTGCTTGAGGTATGTCTTGAAGTCTTTCCAGTTCAGTGGAAGCTTATCAATCATGGCAGTAGCCGTGAAAGCATCTGGAAGAACCATCCCCTCAGCGTGGACTTCATTCACCAGCATTTGGAACTTTTGAACTTATTCCATAACCGGGCGAGAATCAACCATCTTGTAGTCTATGAAATTTGTGACTACAAATTTCCTAGTTCCAGCCTCGTCGGAACTGTATTTCTTCTCAAGTGCCTCCCATATATCCTTGGAGGTCTTTGCGTCCGAGTACAAGTTACTCAAACTATCTTCTTAGGAGAAAGCCTTTGCACAGATAGTCGTCGTTGTGCCAGTTATCGTAGGCGGCATGAACATTGAAGCTAGTCTCGGACTCATCCGGAGTAGGTGGTTCTTCTTCCTTCACGAAGTTAACGAAGCCAAGCATCGTGAGGTAGAACAACATCTTTTGTTGCCACCTCTTAAAGCCTTCCCCATTGAATTTTGGAGGCTTCTCCACGGCGGGCATGATCCGTGAGGAGTGCACCGGAGCGGTCATAGTTGGAACAAAAGTCCCCATCGTACCCGTTGAGTGGGTAGCTGAAACATGTGAGTACGTCGACGGAGCCGTTGTGAACATGTTCGGAACCGAAGTTCCCGACATCCCAGAATGATGGATTTCAGCCGAAGCTGACGTATTTTGGACCGAAGTCCCAATCCCATAAGGGAATGATCCAGCGGCCGAAGCAGTGGCTGAAAACATACTTCCTGTGAACCGTAGTTCCCGTCATCCCAGAAGGATGGATCACAGCCGAAGCTGACACAGTTTGGATCGAAGTCCCCATCCCATAAGGGAGCGATTCCGAGTTCGGGTAGTTTGCCGAGATGTGCCTCGACAGAGTCTCCAGGAGGGTGTCGATGGCCCCTTGGTTGAAGAGGAAGTCAGCATGACTCATGGTCATCTTTGGCGTAGAGGCGCCAATCGTCGTGGTGTTCGTGACTGTAGAGGCAGTGGTCGTCGTCGAAATGGTGGAAATAACAGCAGGAGCGGTGGAACTGATCGGAGTGCTGGAGGTCGACATTTTTCCAGTCAGGGATATTACAAATTACAATATAAACTATTTTGTCTCGCGATTGTTAGAAAAATTACAACTCGGAGTCGAGCACAAACAGGAAAATTATATGTCACAAAACTGGAAAAATACAAGAAAACAGAAAGTGATATATCAAGTCGAGTCGAGTGAACACTCTGTCCGCAAGATGAAATAGCCCCGGTAGTGCCCTTCGGTTTTGGCTATTCGTCTCCAAAGATGAAACGACTTCGTTTCTTGTATTACAGCACCGTAATTACCAGAGCACCGGCGAACTGGTCGAAAGTGAACTGAGCTACGTAAAAAAAAATGCAGAAAAACATTGTAAGAATAGTGTTTGTTGCTCTCTGGATTTTTCAGGTGAATTTCGTATGTAGAAAATGCAGGAGTACTAACCCTTTTATAGGGTTGCCAGGGGAGGTAACAGCCTGCCAGTTAAATGTCATTAAAACATTCAAAAACGTACCTGGCACCTGACAGCATGAACCTGGACAGGTTCAGTGTGTAAAAAAATTGCATGTTTGAATTCATATGTTTGGAAACGTCTGAACGGTCAGGTAGCCGTTTTCGTAACGGTCAGGAGTGAGTTCAAAAGCTTCTCAGCTTCTCAGATGCGTGTAGGTTCAAAAAAGAAAGCCTGGGTCACCAGGACCCCACACACGGACCACCACAATCGGACCAGCTAATTCGGACCAATTGCCCAGGGCCTAGGTCCCAAGTCCAAGGTCCAAGGTCCGGGTTTGGGACCGGGCTCGGGCTCGAATCCACTCGGCTCCGCCATCGGCTTCGCCGAAGGCGGATGGGCGAACCCAAGTACAAGAGCCCGCGTGAGCTTTGTTTACACAAAGCCCACAACACTCTCTGGCCCACTTGATGTACACTAAAGAAATATAATCAATTTTAAACTCCCTTCCACATTGACTAACATTCAATGTGGGATAAACGAAATTGCACTTAAGCAACTGTTCAACTTCCAGGCATCATTTCTCACTCACCAATAAATGGATTTGAGAATTTCAAAAGGTTATAATTATCTACACGACACGTAGAACGAGCCTGTACAATTCATTAACACGAATTTTTGATGTACCATTTAATTAGAATAAATCCAATTTACAGCAAAAAGTTCTCACTTCATTGCAATAAATTCTTACTCGATAAGAATTGTTTTTGGTAATTATGTGTATTAGTAAATAAAAACAAAGTGAAGAAAGTTTTTGGGAAAGTTACTATTTCCAAACAGGGGTGGAGTCGGGGGTGCTCCGCTAGCCCAGGGCTCAGCCCAAATTATTTTGGGCCCTCTGAATTCAATATATATATATATATATATATATATTAGAAATAGTAAAAAGAAAAATTATATTTGAGTTAAGGTTAGTAAACTTGGGCTAGGAGTCATATAGGGTGCTGGCTACGCCCCTGTTTCCAAATGCTATCCAAACAAAGTCTAAATATTTAATATAAAAATAAAATAAATATTTCATATATTGATAATTACATAAGCTCGAATATCAGTAAATGCTTGGATGAAATTGTCACCAAATATCTCTATTTGATGCATTTCATATATATACCAATATTTTAGGACTTGTGAAATTTCATTCGGATCACAAGTTCAACCATCGGGTACAATTCTCAATCACTCTTCTCTAAAAAAATACTCTAATCAACCCCTGATAACTGACCAAATAAACCCTTACACTCTTGGTCATATAAAACACTCTATAATCTTTTATTAATTTTACTTGGAAGAAAAAGATCGGTGCATATTGTAATACTTTTATTTCCATTATGAAAGAGTATATATGTATGCATTGCAATAATTGTGTGCAACAAGTATATAAATGTTTACTTATTATTCTTGTTCGTATAATTAGATTAATTTTTAATTATTATTATTGGGAAATCATCATAAATGCAAGCTGATCATAAAGCTTCTAAACCAGGTCATGACAAGAACAAGGAGAAAGGGGAATACATTGACTACATTGAATGATCCATAAAAATACAATAGAGGGTATAAATATCTACTAATGGAACAACCTAGAATACTACACGTGTAACCATAATATTGGTCCACAGAAAGCAACAAAAGAACAGTTGTGGTGATAGCTATGGCTCATAGAAAACGACAACACAATGGGCAAGAGTCCTTGGCTTCTTGACAGTTTGTGCATGCATGCATGCATGGTGTATTTATTCTAATATTCCCCCCTCAATTCATACTCGTATCTGGTCTAACTGAAAGCTTGCTTCTCAAATGAGTAAAGAATTGTCCACTGAGCGGTTTGGTTAGTATATCTGCAGTCTGGTGCATGGCTGGTATGTGATGAACTGAAATGGTCCTTGCAGCTACCTTTTCTCTGATGAAGTGGATATCAATCTCTACATGCTTCACCCATAGATTACTATTAGTGATATTATTAGTGATTAATGTATATCATTTTATATATGGTTGTTATTTAGTTTCCTTAGTTTCTGCTATTACCGTAGCTCTATATTTATCTCCGTTGTAATCTCATTCTACTATAAAGGGAAATTATCTTAGCCTTACATGGTATCAGCCTAATTGGCGTGAAACCTTTTTTCCTTTCTTTTTTTTTCCCGTCGCCGACGTGCCTACAGGTGCCGTTATTCTTCACCATTTTCCATGGCTCAGCCTAAAACTCCCACCCTTCCCCTCTCCACCATGATCCACATGGTGAATATCAAATTATCCTCTACCAATTATCTATTGTGGCACACTCAGATTGAGCCCCTCCTCACGAGTCAGAATTTTATGTCCTTCCTTGATGGGTATTCTTCTCCACCTTCTGTTCAGATCACCACCGCTGCCATCAATAACTAAACCAATCTAGAATATGTCGAATGGTATTATCGCGATCAATTGCTGAAGTTTTTTCTGGTGTCGACCCTCACCAAAGAATCTATGTCCATTGTGATCGGATGTAAAACCTCTCGGGATGTATGGCAGGTGCTCTCTCGTGCATATAGTCACGGCTCCAAGGCGCGTGAACTAAGCCTTAAAGACGACCTCTTGACTGCAAAATGAGGCTCTTAAATAGTGTCTAAATATGGTCGCCAATTTAAAGCCATCTCTGATCAACTTGCCGCTATCGGCCGTTTAATTGACGACTCCGACAAATCCCATTGGTTTCTCTGGGGTCTGGGTTCGGTTTTCTTCCGGATTTCTCAACTCTCTTGGCTCGGGATCAAAGTTATGAAATGTTCCAGAAATCCCTTGATGCCCCTTCCTCGCAAGATGCTTTCACTATTGTAAATAGAGGACGCGGTCGTGGAAATTCCATCAACAGGGGCCGCGGATTTAATACCGGACGGGGTCACAGCAATAACAATGGTGGTGGTCGAGGGCGTTGTAACTATACGCCTAGGTGTCACTTTTGCAGAGAGACTGATCATGACGTCTTCGACTGCCTAAAGCATTTTGATAGTTCTTATGATCGCTCTTGCAGGCTGTCCTCCACAACCAATCTCGTTGAAGCACTCTCGACAAGCTACTGAATATCTCAACCGAATGCCTCAGATTGGTATCTAGACACAGGAGCCTCGGCCCATATGACTTCATATGCGGCTCAGCTTGATAATTCTTCCTCCTATTATGGTAATGACCACGTCACTGTTGGCAATAGTAGTCTTTCTATCTCTCACACTGGCTCCTTACATATTTCGCAAAATCTCAAATTACAAAATGTTCTTGTTGTCCCTGTGCTTACTAAAAACTTGTTGTTTGTTAGCAAACTAACTAGAGATTATCATATTCAAGTACTCTTCAATGATTCGGAGTTTCATATTCAGAATCGGGATACTGGTCAGCATGGTCTTTACTTATTGGACTCGAAGGCCAAAGATTTTTCTGCATTTTTTCAGAATAAAAAGTTGCATGCTTCTTATGAATTATGACACTCTCGTCTTGGACATGTGGTGAATTTTGTTATTACTTTGTTGAACAAATTTGGATTTATTTCGGTTCCTTCTTTATTATCTTCGCCTACTCTTTGTAATTCATGTCAGTTAGTTAAAAGTACCAGACTGCCCTTTAACAATAATAATAGTCGAGCTTCTAAACTCTTAGATTTGATACATTGTGATTTGTGGGGGCCTGCCCCTGTTACTTCTGTGTCTGGTTTTCGTTTCTATGTTGTATTTGTGGATGATCACTCCAGGTTCTCTTGGTTTTATCCATTACGCAAAAAGTCTGAATTTGTTGATGTTTTTCTGCGTTTCCAGTCATTTGTCGCAAATCAATTTCTTGCAGAATAAAAAAAATTTTATGAGTTTAGCAGCCAATCGCTTAACTAGTAGCATATTCTGAAGTTTAGGTAACCCTTCAACATTCAGGGTTCCTTTTCCTACAATCTGACCGTGCGCACCACCACCGTATTGCACTTTGCCTCCTTTGTGCTGAACAACATTGGTCAAGTGTTCAGCCGAACCTGTCATGTGCCTAGAAATCCACTGTCAAAATACTACGAGTCTTCAACTCCATACTTCAAAGAGATATAGAACATGTTGCACCGAGTGTCTTCCTTTCTCACCCACACCATTCTGCTTTTGTGAGTAGTGTTAGTCCTAATGTTGGGACATGTGTTCCTTGACATTGTTTTGCTACCGAGGGAAGATGCTCTTTCTGCCTTGAGTTTTTTACAAAAAGGTCTGATGTGACCCGGTTTTGAGTAGTGATGAAAGACGTAGGTGTGCTTCCTTCGCTTGGTTTTATCCATAGAGACAAATCCTTCGGAGGATTTGTCACCAACCTTTGATAAAAACTGGAGCCTCAAACCCTATTCCGTGTCTGACCATGGTTCCAATAGACAACATTTCATCAATTTTGGTTGATCCAGTGTTGAGTTTCTTCAGTGTCATCATAGTTGCTGAGAGTCGCCCCCTTATTCAAAAGAGCTTCTAGACTTAAAACCACGGATTGTTGTTCCTTATCTGCACGTGGCAGTCTCTCATTTTCTTTAGAGAGAATTTTGACCTTCTGGAGAATTTCGCACCAATTCTCATACAGCTCTTCGTAGGCCGCAGTAAAATCTTCATTCTCATCACTTTCAGTTGTGGTGAAAGAGTTGAGACACACAATGTCACTCATACTGTCAGTGTCTGACAAACGAGAAATTACACGCTAATTGACAGTTTAATTCCGGTGATTTTATGTGCTTAATATTATCATATATGCTTATTTCTCGTATAATTGTTATTATGAGCAATCAAGAACCAATCGTATATTTCTTCTCTATTTTACAGTATTTGGTGCTATATTTATCGAGGGATGTCTCACAAGGAAGTAGAGAAACGAGGATTGACGAATCGAGGAGAGAAAATTCAAGAATCAAGATGATGCGTCGATGACGCGTCGATGCCGAGGATGGACCGCGTCATTCGACGCTATGTGCGGTGTGATGCCGAAGGCTGGCTCGCGTCAGTCGACGCTATGTCGACGCTTATGTTGTGAAGCGTCGATGGGAAGGGCGTCAGTCGACGCTCATGTTCTGAAGCGTCGATGGGAAGGGCGTCAGTCAACGCTATGTCGACGCTCATGTTCTGAAGCGTCGATTGGAAGGGCGTCAGTCGACGCCCATGCAGGACGACGCAGGCAGGTGATTCGCGTCGATGCCGAGGGCTGGTTCGCGTCAGTCGACGCTCCGTCGAAGCCGACTCGGCAGAATTATTTTAGGAAGAATCTTGGGTGGCAAGAAAAAGAAATTCTATATAAACCCTTACCCTATTTCGTCCCAGAGGCATAATACAACATATCCGAGGGTT
>BMAC01000765.1:340505-362760 GCA_014905375.1 Phtheirospermum japonicum
TAAAAGAAAATGATTAAGAGTACTTGCTTGAATTGCCTTGATGAACTACGTTTCGGTTAAAGTCTTTAGTCGTCATTTGATTTAGAGGTCAAAGGTACGCATGTTAGTGCTTTTTGTGATTCATATGTGGGGCGTCAATTCTAGATTATTGCGTTATTGATATGTACTTGTGGTTGCCGTACTTAATATGAGTTTGTGTGGGGCCTTGAAGTTGGCGGTTGCGTGATGATATCTCGTTAGTAGAAACAGAAGTCAAATAAAGTCCGGTTGGGGTATACCGGCATGGTGAAAGTAGAAAATTGAAAAATCAAAAAGAATTGAGGTGCCGAAACAGCTGCCTATCCGTATTTATCAAGTGCATTCGCTTACAAATTCCAAAGAGCGAAGTCCAACGAAGATGCTAGTAGCTCAACAATTCATGCACGTGCTCAAAAGGCGCATCACACTATCAAATTCTCAAAACATGGCGGAGGTGAACTCAACAAATCAAACACCCAATCAAGACAATCCTCCTATCCAGCGCCTTATCATCATTATGAAGTCAAGGACGGTAGTGCGGAGCTGCGGGCCTCAATTGAAAAAAAAAAATAAATAAATAAATGGGAGAGGACGAGATATTTGATCATATCCAACGATGGATAGAGCCAAACCATTGAGTAGCGAGGGGGCACCATAGTGCATTGACGTGACGTGTATAAAAAGGGGTTGCCAAGCTACTGGGATCACCTAGGCCAATACATGAAACGTCTAAGATTTCTAAAAATATAGTGGTGTCTAGAGTCCGAATAAATTCACTTGGGTAATTTGAGTGAGTTACTTATATTATGTTTGTCCTATGCTTTAATTCTTCATATTGCTTGAGGACAAGCAAGGTTTAAGTCTGGGGGATTTGATAAACGAGAAATTACACGCTAATTGACGGTTTAATTCCGGTGATTTTATGTGCTTAATATTATCATATATGCTTATTTCTCGTATAATTGTTATTATGAGCAATCAAGCACCAATCGTATATTTCTTCTCTATTTTGCAGTATTTGGTGCTTGATTGATCATAATAAACCAATTATACGAGAAATAAGCATATATGATAATATTAAGCACATAAAATCACCGGAATTAAACCGTCAATTAGCGTGTAATTTCTCGTTTGTCAAATCCCCAGACTTAAACCTTGCTTGTCCTCAAGCAATATGAAGAATTAAAGCATAGGACAAACATAATATAAGTAACTCACTCAAATTACCCAAGTGAATTTATTCGGACTCTAGACACCACTATATTTTTAGAAATCTTAGACGTTTCATGTATTGGCCTAGGTGATCCCAGTAGCTTGGCAACCCCTTTTTATACACGTCACGTCAATGCACTATGGTGCCCCCTCGCTACTCAATGGTTTGGCTCTATCCATCGTTGGAATTGATCAAATATCTCGTCCTCTCCCATTTATTTATTTTTTTATTTTTTTCAATTGAGGCCCGCAGCTCCGCACTACCGTCCTTGACTTCATAATGATGATAAGGCGCTGGATAGGAGGATTGTCTTGATTGGGTGTTTGATTTGTTGAGTTCACCTCCGCCATGTTTTGAGAATTTGATAGTGTGATGCGCCTTTTGAGCACGTGCATGAATTGTTGAGCTACTAGCATCTTCGTTGGACTTCGCTCTTTGGAATTTGTAAGCGAATGCACTTGATAAATACGGATAGGCAGCTGTTTCGGCACCTCAATTCTTTTTGATTTTTCAATTTTCTACTTTCACCATGCCGGTATACCCCAACCGGACTTTATTTGACTTCTGTTTCTACTAACGAGATATCATCACGCAACCGCCAACTTCAAGGCCCCACACAAACTCATATTAAGTACGGCAACCACAAGTACATATCAATAACGCAATAATCTAGAATTGACGCCCCACATATGAATCACAAAAAACACTAACATGCGTACCTTTGACCTCTAAATCAAATGACGACTAAAGACTTTAACCGAAACGTAGTTCATCAAGGCAATTCAAGCAAGTACTCTTAATCATTTTCTTTTAATCCCCCGGTGTTTATCACAAAAATTGTCAAAATTTATCAAATTTTTAGTACAAAACTCCTTTAATATAACCACAATAACTCACTCCCCCAAACTTAAACATTGCTTGTCCTCAAGCGAATGCAAAACAAGAACAAGCGTGGAAACTGAACTAGAACTAGGCCTTTATTATTATTGAATTCTTCGTTAATTGTTTTCTTGCTAGTTTAATTGCTTGTTTATTTTATTAGTTAAATTAATTCATAATTCCTTACCCCAATTATTTATTTAAACAAAATACGAATCATCACAATCTAACCACACTCCTCGTGGGTTCGACCCTTACTTATCGCTACTACTAGTTAATGGAGAGAAGCTGAGGAAAATAAATATTTAATTTGACGCTTGACGACGGGTGGTCAGTGTCATCCCAGACAACACAGACGTTCATGGCAGCAACCACCTCGGTTTCTTTTGATTCATCGTCATCCTCTCCATCACTCATGGCGATAAAATTCTTTTTTCTTAAGGTATTGGCACACTCATACTTATAATGTCCAAACCCTCTGCACTCATGACATTGAACATTGTCCAAATTCTTGGTGCTATTTTGATTTCCGGGTTCAGATTTCGCACTCGTAGGCATCAAATCTCTTCTTTGGAACCTATTGGTAGACTGTCCCAAGGGTTGAGGAGTGTTGGGCTCACATGAGGACTTGAGGTACCTGTTCAAGGGTTTTATTGAGATGTTCTTTTTCTTTAGAAAATCACCGAATTTTCTGGTGATGAGAGCAATGCCATCCGTATCTAGATTTGCATACTTAGCCTCGTATGCTATGGCAGCAAGGTCAAGGTCTTCGTCTTCAGAATATGGGGCAGAAATGAGGGCAATACTCCTCCCTTTCGGTTGCTTAATTTTTAATTCCATCTCGTAAGTCTTTAGGGAACCAACAAGTTCATCAAAACTCGTGACAGAAGTGTCTTTGGCTTCTCCAATGGCCGTGATCTTCATGTTGAACTTTTTCTGTCACTGATCGCAGGAATTTGCACACAAGCTTTTCATTTGAGATAGGGGATCCCAGAGATTGACATTCATTTGCAATGTCAAGAAGCTTTGCACTGTAGCTGGAAATGGTTTCATTTTTCTCCATTCTTAGTACTTCAAATTGTGTTGCCAGCATTCTTAGTTTGGTTCTTTGGACTCCTCTTGATCCTTCACAGAAGAGTCGTAGTGCCTCCCATACTTTTTTAGCCGTCTGTAGGTTGGAGATGATTTTGAACAAGGACACATCCACAAAGTTGTAGATGGCATTCAAGGCTTTGGTGTTGGCATTTGAAGTAGCAAGTTCTTCTACGATCCAATCAACCTCATTTTTCAAAATAATGTCACTGTCCGGATCGTCTCTCCTGGGAGCCTCCCATCCAATTAGAATTGCACGCCAGGATCTTTCGTCCATAGTTTTTATGTAGGCTCGCATCCTGACTTTGCAGATTACGTAGTTTGTTCCATCCAACACAGAAGGTCGGATTGCAGCGTTCATTACAATATCTATTATTTTCCTTTAAAGTCCGCGTGATTCTCACTTAGTAGAGTCAAGTGATCTCTCTTGATACCAATTGAAAGTTTTGAAGGTCTTCAATAACTTGTATGAACGTTTTTAACTCCAACGTTAATAATTGTGTTGAAACATACTTACTAACATATGTGCGAAAAGATGAATCGACAATGATTTTTGCCTGTGAGTTAAAGTAACTCACAGAACGCGATCGTAGGCCAAAAGATATATTATTAGAAATGTTTACAAATAAAGGGAAAAAGGTTCTAGTAACATTACAAAAATATTGAAAAGAAATTGCTTCTAAAATTCTTTTCGTTCGAACAAGTACGAACTCAAAGAACAATTCTGAAAAATGGAGCAAGAGTGTTGTAGTAGGGTTTCTGTTTTTCTCCTCCTTGCAGTCGTGTTTCTCATCGAAAACGCCAAGTGATACTTATAGCTCAACTTCCTTCAAAGAGTCATTGTTCAACATAACAAGGTCTTGATAATTATCTCTAAAACATTTCAAGAGACAAAGACTTTTTTACCTACTAACATTCTAACTAACATTAGAGTTCAGATAGGCAAAATAACTCTAAACATAATCAATAGGATTTAAATATTCCCGTGGACAATAATCCTATCAGAGAGGAAGTAAACTGTAGGGAGAATCAAACTCTTATAATTAGGTCAACTTTGAACTTCAGAAATATAATACAAATCTCATAAAGCTTTTTTGATATGAACTTTGTTTGCCAGTTTATGCGTGTGTTTTTGCTTTCGTGTGTTTATTTTGCTTGCGTTGATATCAACTTTTGTTTTCCAGTTTATGTGTGTTTTTGCTTTTGTGTATTTATTTTGCTTGTGTGTTAATTACTATTAGTATACATAATATTATTGATTTTAATAAGTTGGAAAAAATCTAGCTATATACTTCAACTTTCAATGTAGTATACAATAACGAAAAGGTTTGCTTTATTAACTTGGTTTTTATTCTCTAAGTTCTCATTTCCAATCATAATGACATTGGCCCTCTGATATCTTGATTTACCAAGAATGGGATTTTTAATAAAAAAGTATTATCGAAACAAAATTATGAAAATTATTAAATATCTATTAATATAAAACCCTTTCCAATAACATATTTGACCTGCGAATTTTTTTCCCTTAAATTTCATTATTTAGAAAAACTTCCAACAAACTCATTTACGGATCACAGAGAAATAGACTGGCCATGGTGCTTAGACAGGTCCTAATAGAAAGAGAAAAAATATGCACCTAGAAAGGAGGTGTACGTAGGATCAACTATACGAAGAAATTAAGGTTGGTAGAAATTTCCACAACCCGTGATTGTTCTTACGCTATCTCATTCAAAAGGCTAGAATAGAGAATGATGAGACAATTGATATTGTTGCTGGCAATCTCAATAGTAGAGAAATTAAAATAGTCGATACAAAATAAATAGACGCTGAAAATGAAGTGGAACTCGTAATGCTCATTGTGCTACGGCGTGCACAGAAATTTCTACCTCCAAATGACAAGAGTCATTAACAATGAAGCCACCATTAGGATCATTTAAATCAGCTAGCGAAAGGAATGAACACCATCCCCAGTTTAAGATGGAAGCCGAAAACCAAGAGTAAGCTACAAGAGGAAATTAGTTATTAAGTGTTCGATCATGGTGGGTGTTTTTTGTAAGAGTTTCATATGCCAAAACCAATTAGTTGCATATAATATGACTTACTGGTTTTCTTGTGGTGCTTAGCCGAGGCCAGCTGGTTCTTTATGCAGATGGTAAAAGACGCCTTCACTCTTTCACCGGGGGCTTTGTTGTTAACGGGACAAACATATACCAGAAACACTGATAAGCTGCGTCCAATTTCGTCCCCATTTCCATTTGGGTATAGGTTAACCTTCCTGTATAGTTCAATAATGTAGCTATTTGGAGTGTTTAAACAAAATAAAATAATAATGATAATACTAAAACTATACCATTTATGATCTCCAGCAGTGAATTCTTCAGAATGCCATACATCTTCCAATTTTGAGAAGTTTGAAATCTTCCAATCCCGCTTGTAAGGAACAGTGACATTCTTCAATGACAGACATTCAGTTACAGTTGCTGCTTTACATTCGTTGACAAAAACCTCAGCACCAAAAATACAATTGTCATCAACTATGTATCCGTTTGATAGATCCGAAAGGGCTTTCTTGGAGATAAATTTGGTAAAGCCCCATTCCGTCTTCATCGCAAAAAACCTTCGTGTTTGTCCTGGTCCACCATCCAATTAGACTAATTCCACCAATCTATTAAAACTTAAATGTAAAACTAAATCATACTTTTCAAAATAATGTAAATAGTTGTATCGGAAAAGTATTAACTTTTTATTTCTATAAAACAGAAGAGAAAGATAATACCTAGTGTGTAAAGATATTTTCCGGAAGCCTGATTAAAAATACAAATGGAAAAGATAGCATTGACTTCCCAGTTTGCAGGTAGAGAATCTGTATCTGAAATGGCTAAGTACACAGAAACATGCTTCTCATCTTTTCCAATTCCGTGCCCGTTAGGGTAAATTCTTAGCCTCCTGTATATGTGTATAAATGTAATGCAGTGATGTAGTTTTTGTGAGGTTGGCAATTAGTAATGGTCGCACAATAATCACGATTTGAGAAAAAAGTAACGAAATATTTAAAAGGAAAAAAAAAAAAAAGACTGTAAAATTTTGAAGAGAATAAGTGTACGTACCACTTGTAATTTCCCGAAGAAAATTCGTTTGTCTCGTATTTGTCATTAATTCCACACTTAGGAAGCAACGAGAAGGATTCAATTTTGACTAAAATATGTGCAGGTGAAGCGTCTCTTGTTTCCATGGCGATCACTTGGTAGTACAATCAAATAGCATAAATTCAACCAAAAACATATAATTAGAAGCAATAAAATTAAATAAGAATTAAAGATATTTCAGCTTTGTGCATTTGTACATGGCATACCATCTGGTGCAAGAGACATGACTGGTCTTGATTTTCAGCTTAATTGTTTTTCTATCCTACGTACTTTAATTAGGGTTCTTTTAAGGTTATGTGTCGGTCGATATATATCTATGATTTGAAGTTGAGTTCTAATTCAACAAGGAAAATTGAGATATATATATTTTTTATAGAACTTCGTATCTTGCGAACTTATAGGAGTACATATTATCCTGTTTCCTAAAAAAAAATATCTAGCGAAGCATAAGTTAATAGACGATTTACATTGTGAATGGAATTAAAATCTTTCAAATTAATTTTACATGTGCGTAATAATATTAAACTAGTTGCAGATTATTCGACTAGAGGTCATCCTTAGAACTTTGGGAGGAGGTACATTCTATTCTTCTGAATGTGCAGTTAATTGTTTTTTATGTGATGTGATACTGACCACACTCCACAGCAACATAATGAATATATTTGAGTATAATAGTTATCAAAATTGCGGACTTCACTAGTGCAGAAACAGTTTTCTACGACGCCCTATTTCAGTTATTTTAGAATGTCCTTTCCAGGCGTTCTGACTAGAACTGTTCTAAAATATCTGATTTTCCAGAACATCTTTCTGAGGCGTTCTAAAATATCCGATATTCTAGAACGGTTATTTGAGACGTTCTAGAAAAATAATTTACCCGTTCTAGAAAATAATTTTTTCCGGTTAATCTGTTCCAGAAAATAAAATTCTAGAACGGTTATGAAAAAGACATTCTAGAATATAAATTTTCTAGAACGTCTTTACGAAAGAGACGTTCTTTTTTTTTTTTAAGGTAATGTAAAATGTTAATCCAGGTCATCTTAAATATTATGATATACTTGAACGCCTTTTTTAAGACGTTCTAGATATTTAATTTACCATAACGTCTTTAAAAAATGCGTTTTGGTATATATAATATACCAGAATGTCTTTTTCAAAAACGTTCTAGATATAAAATATACCAGAACGTCATTTTTAAGACGTTCTAGATATAGAATATAACAGAAAGTCTTTTTTAAAGACGTTCTAGATATCTAATATACCAGAATGTCTTTAAAAAAGACGTTCTGGTATATGATACTTTTATTACGAAAATGCCACCGGCTTATATTTCAGATCGTCTTTTTCTGAGGTTTTTTAGATTGACTGTTTTAGAATATATATTCTGCACTAGTGCTTGTATAATTGATCCTTCTGTATAAACAAAGTCGTATATCTGGTAAAATCAACTCAATCAAAATTACGAAAACTGAATGTGCCAGTATCCTGCTTTAGGTCCCATTGAAAGGGACTTTTCATAGCCAAAATGTTTGTTCAGACTCTCACTAGATTTCCGGGTCGGCCTATCTGTTGGGGACCTTAGATTCTTTCTTTCGACGCGAACTTATTGGATTAAGTGATTTTAATTTTGACTCTTAGACACGATTGTGGTTTATATATGTATGAGATATTACATTCAGGGCTACTCAATCAAGTAGTTATAGAGGTATAGTAAACATTTACGTTTAGGCAAATGGATTACAAACCCAAGTTCTGTAAATACCTACCATAATATAATTCAAGAAAAGTTAACGGAAGCACAGAAGATGCTTGCATGTAAATTATACTCTTCCCATGTAAACAAGGTTGGTATAATTGTTCATTCATCTATACTACTGACATTATTGTCTATGACTTCATTTAAAATTATGATGTCTTATATTGGATTTCACTTTCACTAGCTTATTCAAACTATTGACAGGAAGATGTTTGGGTTCGCCATGAGTCAAAACAGTATTGAGGTATGAAATCCTAGATTCAATTTGAGGAATATAGATGGCGAACAAGTGTACGAAATCTTGGCCGACTATCTGTCAAGGTCCGTACAAAGGGTGTCTAATCGTAAATTACCCAACTTATATACTACGGGATAATTTCATTTTTAGTACATTATGTTGGCCACTTTCCAAAAAAGGTATGTGATGTTGGCCAGCATCAAATCACGTCTTTTAAGTTGACAAATTCATCGAATAAGTTACAAAAAAGCCCGATCGGCCCAAATGCTGATGTGGCATGATTATTTAACTTTTTTTATTATTTTTCATTTTATTTTAAATATTGAATGGGGAAAATTCATTTTTGCCCTTCAATTTAGTTTTTTTTTTCCTTTCTTTCCATTTTTCAATTGCTAAATTAGGGGTGAATCCAATTTTGGGGGCTCGACTTTCTGATTCACCGATCCGATTTCAACAGTAGAGCATCCATCACCGCTTGATTGTCAAGCATCACCATCTCGCCGTCGAAGAAACTGGATGCCGACACGTGTACGATCTTGGGGACGTCTGATTCCGCCCACCCGCCCTCTCTCAGGAACGACCTAATTTGGCTCACGTAACTGTCAACCCATTTAGGCATTTCTGCTCTTGGCATGTCTATATACCTGTCCGGCGAAGACGAGGACGAAGACGACAAATTTGAGTTCCTCCGGCGACGATCTACGACTGTGAAGAATTTGAGTTCCTCCCCATGGCCGCGAGGGACAGCAACGACTGGGATTCAGCGCCTCTCCACCTCGATGTTTTCGCAATTGGGCATCTATGGTGGGGTGGAACAAACAGCAGCCATGGTGACGGGACGGCGAGCTTGGGAGATTGCCGGCGGATTGCGAAGGATTGGGGCGAGCGGGCCTGGGTTTTCAGCCGCCGTTTGGGGGATTTATTTATTTGATTTGATCTGATTTATTTCATGGGTTTTCCGGCCAACTGATTGATCCGTCCATTAATTATTTTTAATTCGATTGATTTCATTAATGGGTTTCACGGGCTGTCATGAATTATTGGACTTGGCCAACTGATTGGATTTGAATGATTCCAAAATGGGTTTCACACATCCTTCGGGTAATTAGAATAGCATAGCTGTTGTTGGTGCCATTGGAGGATATTTTTGAGAAATTCAATAAAAAAAAAAAAAAAAAAAAACAAATTCATGGCTGTTGTTGGTGCCTGGTTGATGGGAGGATGATGCTGGTCGAAAGAGGGAGAAAGAAATACAGGAAAAAATTAAATAGAAATAAAGGGAAAGAATAAGAAATAAAGGAAAAAAGATTAAATAAGAAGGGTAAAAATGACTTTTTATCTTTATTTAATATTTAAAATTAAATAGAAAATAATTTTTAAAATATGATAAGAAATCATTTTTAAATTATGATAAGAAATGATTCGAAAAAGTAAGAAAAAATTATTTTATAGTAAAGTTTCTTATTTTATTTCCTATAAGAAAGATATTCTTAAATTATATTTCAAAAAAAGAATTCTACTTTATGATGAAAGTTTCATACTTTGTGTATGAAAAAGTAAAAAGATTTCTTAATCTATACTGAGATTTCTACTTTATTCTTGTTGGACAAAAAAAAAATTGAAAAAAAAAAAAATTCCCCGAAAAAATTTTCGGCGAGAGGTGGAATGGAGTAGTGGTGGTGGTGTGTTGTTTATTAATATTATTATTATATTATTTTTTATAGGAGTAACCTTTTAATTGTATATTTATGGTTGAACTATTTGATATTTTTTATAATCGATTAGATTGTTTGATAAAAATATTAGGAGTATTTGATATTTTTTATAATTAATTAGATTGTTTGATAAAAATAAGTATTTGTACAAACATACACCCCGGGTATACCGAATGATTCGCTTTAGGAAATTGGAATGATATCTGAACATATATATAGTTTCCAAGTGAAGTTGATTGCGTTTCCCTGGTTGAGTTATATACCCCCATATATATTTCGGGAACCTTTTAATTATACATGTGCTGCAATTGATATCATTTTATGCATCTATTCTTTTCTCCGACAGTTGAGTCCATTAAGATGGATGAGATCCGGGATTGGGCAGCTGGGCTTCCCGTTCATATAATGGATCAGATCCTCGACAGGTTGGTCGATCTCTCCGATTACATCCGTTTCACGTCCGTTTGCGTGACGTGGAGTTCTCTAGCACTCGACGATCGCAATCGACACCATCACAATAAGGTGCGTATTATCTCTACTACTCAAATCCCTATGCTTATGGTCGGAGGACCCGGCTCCGGGGTCTTTTCGGTAAAGTGGGATGGCGACGAAAACGGCAAAGCACAATTTTACTCCGTCACCCGCGGCAAAGTCCTCGACAACTTCCACCTCCCATCTCCCTACAACACCTACCGACACATAATTGGCTCTGCCTTTGGGTGGCTCATTAACGTAGACCAAGAACCCTCAGTCGTCGGGGTCACCCTTTTCAATCCTTTCTCTTGCTCAGTTATTCGCCTCCCCCCAATCTCACTCCCCGGCATCTCTTTTAATCATTTTGATTATTTCAAACACACTGTGAAAGCTACACTGTCCAAAGATCCAGCCTTATATCCCGATGATTACATTGTTTTGATAATTTACGGCCAGAATTGTGATATAGCATGTATAAAACCCGGCGATGGTGGTCTCTGGCGTGGGTTTGCAATTCCAGACAGAGGATATATATTTAGCGATGTTATATATTCTAATTCTAAAGGTTTGTTTCTCGGTGTCTCTGGGAACGGTCAAGTTAGCTCCATTGATATCACCGGTAACATCGGAGAAGGGAGAGTATTTGACAGGTTTACCCCTCCCCATCAACCCAGAAGAATAGGGGTGAACCTGAGATATATTGTGGAAACACCCACCGGTGATCTGCTGCAGGTTTGCCGATTCATTGCACCGCCGCGGCAAGGCGGCGCTTTTAAAACTCTGGGTTTCATGGTTTCCAAGTTGTCGAATTCGGAAGAAAAGACTTGGTGTGAGTTGAAAAGCCTCGGTGACATGGCACTGTTTGTTGGCGACGGCTCGTCCGTGTGCGTGTCTGCTTCGGGTTTCAGTGGGTGCCAGCCTGGCTCTGTTTACTTTTCGTTGCCTTCCCGGAAATACTACAAGATTACTCACATTCGATACGCTAATGCCGTGTTGACTGGTAAAACCTGTGACAAGGATTGGCTTCATTATGATATGGGTGTCGCTGATGTCGGTGCTGAACTTATTAAGCGCTTCAAGTTGAAAACACGCCCATGTAAATGGTTATCCATGGTGGATAAAAACGTTCATGTGCGCCCTATTTGGATGGTTCCAACGTTTAAAGACCAACGACCAAGGGACAAGGAGGAGGATATTGTTCTAAAACGACCAAGGGACGAGGAGGAGGAGGCCGACGAGGATATTACTCCGACTATTCCAAAACAACCAAGAAAGGAGGAGGAGGATTCATGAGCTTAATCTACTTTTCCGTTTACTTAATAATATTACTTTAGTTGACTGATTGTTTCTTATCGTTTTTATACATGTGTTTCTAGTTCAGCGGACGTCGGCTCTAGAAGCTAGTTCCAGGCATACATGTTTCCCTTTTTTTATAAAAATTAGAATTCTGAAATCTATATTTATGTCACTAACTGAAATTAAATACACATATACAATCTTCTATTGTATATTGAAATATTAAGTTACTATTTTATATACTATTAATAAATTTAATTAAGTTTTACTAATACCGGTAAATTCGGCGGCAAAACCGGTCGAGCCACTTACCCCCAAAATGTCTACATTTTTATTAAATATTTACTTATAGGTGTTTTTACGCTTTGCAACCTAATGTTTTTTGTTACCGCTTGTAACCCGTACTACACAAGATTGTTAAATGCAACCTCCAGCTTGTTTCCGTCCAAAAATTCACCAGGCTTACCCTCGTGTAACACGCGCGTCATTTTTAGTGACTTTTTTGATGGAATATCAAACGAAGTTGCAAAAAACAAATCTAGTGTAGTACGGGGTTGTTTAGCCCTTTTCATGAGCGCACAATAGGCCAATAAATTTGATTGTAATTTTTTAATATCAGTCAAAACTTGTATATGAGGCTAATAATTTACCCTATCTGTATACTTGGCCATTGCACCCACAAATTCTCTGCCTCAGAACTGGGAGGTCAATGCTGTATTTTTTTTGTCTGTATTTTTAATCAGATTTCTGCGAAATATCTTTATACACTAGGTATTTTTTTCTTCTGGTCTTATTTTGAATTGGGTTTGAGTTGCACACGACATGAAGAAAATCAATTTACCTACTGAAAAACTATCGGTACATATTAAGGAAGCTTTAAATTGATTGGAGCTACCATTATATAACTAATTGGATCGATGATCTCGATTTTTCTCGATGAAGACAGAGTGGGGCTTCTCCAAATTTATATCCAATAAAATACTCAAAGATCCATCAAATGGATACCTAAAATACTTAGTGTGTCTGTGTATATGATGTATGTTTCTCCCGTTATCAACACGACGCCTGGTGGTGAAAGAGTTAAGGCGTCTTTTGCCATCTGCATAACGAACCAGCTGGCTTCTGATAAGCACCACAAAGAAACTAGTGAGGCAAATTGAAACTCTTTTTAACTCTCTTAATTAAGAATTTAGGAATAATTAACTAATTACAAAAACTACGCACTTATAAATAATTTCTCTCTTTCAACTTCTCATTGGTTTTCGGCTTTCAGCATATCTATTCCTTGCTCTAGCTTCTTTGATTGATCCTAATGATGGCTTTATCGTGAATGATGGCTTTCAGCATATCTATTCCTTGCTCTAGAAATTTATGTGCTAGCCGTGGCACAATGATTTCCCCTTATTAACTAGTTGGTTTGATTATTTTGATTCAAACATGGGTTTTGTAGTATCCTATCTATTGGGACTGCCAACAATATCAAGTGTTTAACTCTTAATTAGTTTCTATAATAATATTCTTGCAATTGGTATATTATATGTTTCTTCATTTGGTTGATCATGCATGGCTAAAACCGAAGGTGCCTATTGCAGATCACTGTTCTAAAAATCTCCATATTACCTGTGCGCTAGGCTCCTTTTGTCGTCCAGTTGTCTGTCTTACGTCTAACAGTTTTTAGAACACCGCTACTAACATCATTAATTTTCTAATGAGGGTCTATGCAAGAGTTATATATTGAGCAATTTAGATGAAGAAAATGAGAGTTAATTTGGTGCTGGTGTGGAGGTGGAAACGGAATTGGAAAACAAAAGAACATCAATTCTCGTTATTTTTAGAAAAACTGAAAAATCTAATAAAAAATTATCGTTGGTTAATATTGCTCATTAGTCCAGCCAAAACATTACAATAATATTCACACTTCTATCTATAATATTTAAATCCTAGTTCACAATCATAAATCATAACCAAAATATATAATATCAAGGTTTGCCTAGACACATATCCCTAATACTTATTATATGGTGCTAAAGTATAATACTCCACATCTGGGCATTTGCCCATTTATTCACCAGTCTTGTTAAAAGATTTTGTTTTTTGTTCGTTTCTTCCTAAAAATATAAAAATATTATACACTAAAAATATATATATAGTTGAATAGCTAATCACATGGCCAACAAATATTGAAATTCAAACTCATAAGCTATTTTCTCCACAACAGCAGATGCCTTTACACCATGAAGTCCTCTGAAACAATCCACAATCGATTTTCTAAGAGAGCATGAGGTTGGCAACTGCTGACAAATCCATCCGATCAACGACTCCTTATCAGCCGCAAAATCGTTCATGTTCCTAAGCAGAAGCTCAGGTACAGCGATTCGTTTCGAGCTTGTCACCATTATTGCAGCCTGCAGATACTCTAGTTTCGATTTTTCTAGTTCGGCTGTCACACCGTCAGCTGTGTATATCTTGACCTGTTTTTAATAGGAGCAAGCTTCGACTTTTCAGATTATTGCGTAAATTGATTGGAGTGTTTTCAATTTTTTGTTTTTAGGAGGTGATTTATTGCAGCAGATGTGAAACATTGGTTACAAACAGAAGTTTGTTGGTAGTAATTGCAAACAATTAAAAGCTAAAAGGAGTATTTAGTGAATAAATTGTAAATGTATTTTCTTTGTATTTTAAAGTTAAACACCTCGTTCTTTTATATTAGGTAATTACAAAATATATCCAGAATTTTGATTCAGTGTTAAAATTAAGGGGCTAATTTTAGTATTGTTATAAATGTGAAAGGGGTAAATGTAAGAAAAATAAAATCATAGAGGTATTTTTTGTAATTTTGAAAGTTAATTGGGTGTTTGTAATTAAAAAGCTGACAATCACTCTTTTTTTTTCAAGTGTTTGCAAACACTCCTTAAAAGTCGTTTTGAGTTACTTACGGCTGGAGAAGAACGAGTGCCACAGCACAAGGCGAACGTGATGTTCGGATCAGGCGACTCGAGGCCATACAGTTCGTTGACGATCATTTGCTTAGCACCTATCTCGTCTTTGCCAAGAATCTGCAAAGTGAAACATCAGATTACGCAAATATAATAATGTAACCGTGGCAAGAGGACCGTGCTAGGAAAACATACCTCTTTCACTAGTTTATCTTCTGGTTTCCTTAGGATAAAATGTTCTATCGCCTGAGCATTGATCGTGTTACCAGCAATGTTGAGAGTCGCCTAATTAAAATCAAACAGAAGATATATATAGTGGTAAATGTACTATCTTATAAATTAAACATTGACAAGATTTTCTAAACAAAATATAGCTTCTAGCTTGCATAGAAATTTTACCTTGTTGATGAGTGCTAGTGTGTTATCAGGGCTTGAAACAGAGGAAGCTCCATATTGAAGATATCCCTGAATTAAAAATGTTTTTAAGTCACATATAAATTCACTAGAGATAATTACACAAACTACCCCTAGGGTTTAGTCTAATTAACCCCAAAAAAAAATTTTGTCTCGAGGGTACAGTAACACATAAACAAATGTTAGGGATATTTGTAAATTTACAAAAAAAAAAAAAAAGTATTTTTGTGATTAGGCTAAACTTCAGGGGGGTGTTTTGCAATTAACCCTAAATATTAAGCATAAAAAAGAAAAGGGTTTACATGCATGATACAAGCATTGTACATGTTGATCCAAAATGCTAGCTTTTGTTGATGACTCAAGAACCTCAAGTCCACCTTCTGAAGACCATCCATTAACACCCTGAATTTCAGAAGAAAATAAAATTTAAAAATAATCAAGAGAAACATTAAATTCCAAAGATAAAGAGCTTATATTACTTACTTCAATCTCTGAAATAAAGGAACTGAGCTTGAGTTTTGTATGCATTTCATGTCCATGGAACTCGATGCGAATCTAATCAAGTTCTTATAAGGGCCAATATCCCTCGGTATCGACTCTTCCGAATCAAAGATACCGTAAGGATCTTGCTGCCGCGAATCTTTCTGAAAAGCGAGGCTCGTTTTTGAGCTTGAGCTCGTCTCTACCCTGAAACTCAAGGAAAAGTTCATAGAGCGAGCGATGGGACCGGATTTCTCGAGCTCCATCACTCTAGACGTTCGGAGTAGCCTCACGAAAATGAACGCGAGACACTTCATTATGTTCTCGGATAACTTGTTCGGTGGCCATCTCTGTATGTTTTCGTCTTCCGAGTGTAATGGAGTCGAGAGGACTTTAGATGGAGCGTCGGTATGAACCTCAAGACTACGGTCTCTCTGATCAACGATAAAGGTTCGTTATAAGGTTAAGTAGAATTATGGTGCGATTTTGTAAAATCTTATACAAAATTACTATTTTCTATTTCTATTTTTTAATCACTACGTTACATTATTTATCAATCACATTCTCATTTTCTTTTTCTAGTCTCCACTATTATCTATTTAAATATTACTGTTTCAAATTATATCTATACATTCACAATATTTGAGTTTGTGCACAAGAATTAAGGAATTAAGGTGAATGATTATATTAACCTTATTGAATTATTATATTCTTTTGTACCTTTTTAGTTTCTATCACTTTTTCTCTTTATCAAATATATTGGGAAATCAGTAAGTAATAAATGAGCAAGGGTAATTAGAAAAATATGCATAAAATTACCTTGAAAATGTAGATAACAATTATTTTGAATCACGTTTTTTTTTTTTTTGGGGGGGGGGGGGGTTGTGATTTGGAGAGTGTGTTATCTTATATAATCAAATTGAGATAGTAAAATTGGACTCCACAACTAACAATTTTTAAATTATTATAAATAAAAGAAATTACCTCAAAACTACTCATCTAAATATTTAATTTCAATTTCCATAAGAAAATAAACAAACTCTCAAAATTCATGTTCTAATTACCCTTGAGATTGGACTTGAAAACATGAACAAAAATGTTGTAAAAGTTGGCAATTTTTCCAAATAAAAGCTACTTAGAATCAAAGTTGGCAGTTGAAAATCACTTTTTTATAAGCCGGAAGTTGATGATCACTTTTTTTTAGTGTTTTAAATTTTTTGTACCCGTGGGGTCGGATGCCTTCGCTCTCTCAATGGGGACGGCGATTTGAGCAGGCCGCTTTTTTTTATGACCTTCTCCCGAAAAACTCCTCCAACTTCTTCTTGAAAAGCATTCTCCTTGTGACTCGGAAATCCTTTAGAGCCCATCGACTTTTCGTGTGGACCGAAGTGATCGCTCGAGTGATAGTCGCCTTTGATGGCCTTGCTGATGAAATGCAGGGCCTTGGTCTCGAAAGTTACCTTCTCATTCGGCTTTCTGTTCGGATGAGGTGGCAGTGGCGAGGATTCAAGGCGGTTCCTGAGGTTTCCACTGCGCCCCCATTCCTTGTACTTGGTCTCCATGTTCACTTCCTTTTCGTGTTTGACTTCGGATTTGAGCTGCTTGATTTGACTTTCGAGTCGCGTTATCTCGTTTTCAACCATTGCTAGCTCATTCAGTATCTCTTTCATCTGTCGAATTTTGCGAAATGATCTTAATCGACGTGAGTTTTGAACTACTAACTAAGCGCGGGATAAAAATATGTTACACATCTGTTACATATAATGTTTCATATTATATATAATGTATTCAAAATCAAATTTCGGTCACAACTCATAATACCTCCATTTCAAGATAGATGTGGTTTTAAATTTCCTTACCAAAAAGTTTGTCCCTTTAAAAAATAAAATTGTTAATTTTCCTTTTTTTGTCTTCCCAATGTATGTCTTAGAAGTAAAAAAGTCAATATTGGTGTAATTTTATATTGAAATTGTAGAATAGCAACTACTTTGAAAAACTTTCCCCCCTAAAATAACATATATTGTGAAATGGAGATAGTATGAGATTCCTTTTAGGAGATAAAAACAATTAGTATGAGATTTATTCAATATTATTGCAAGGACTTACATTTGGTGGAAGAAAACTTGGAATAGTGAGGACAGAACCGTCCTTTCGATGTTGGAGTTGGTCCAGATACTGGTGCACCTTTTGTTCATGGACTAGCATTTTGTTAAGGACAGAAACCTTTTGGGATATTAAAATTTCTCAAAATTAGTATTCCATATTCTGTTAGAAAAATACGAAAGCACAGGAAAAAATCAAAATGTATAATTTTACAATTTCGGATAATTACAAACCTTCTTAGGTTTAGTCTTAAAAAAAACTTCTTTTAAAATTACAAATACCCCTTAAGATACTTACTAAATTACAAATAACAAATATCTCCTTTTGAGGGTTCACTTTTGTTAAACATAAACAAATGTTGGGATATTAGTAACTAAGGATGATTCAAAATTACCTTAGAAGATTAGAAAATTTAAAAAAAAAAATATCAGTTAACTTTGAAAATTACAAAAATCACCCTTTTATGTTTGCTTTCGTTTACATTTTGGCACAACCGCTAGTTATCCCAGATAAATTTGTTGACGTCATTAAATATTTTACAATTACACTCAGCTATTCAAAATATTCCAAATGACCCCAACTTGTCATCTAGCTAGGAGAATTGGGAGATGTAAATGTAAAATGCACAGCAAAAAATTGGGGTCATTTATAATATTCAGAAAAAATGTGGCATGTAATGGCATTAACAATATTTTCCATTAGCTCAACTAACTGCAGTTGCAAAATGTAAGAGCACGAATGTAACCTCAAGGAAGATAGAGTTTTTTGTGTTTTTTATTTTTTTAATTTAGACAAACCTCAAGTATAATTTTTGTAATCATCCCTTATCTTAAAAGATAACTGACTTTTTAGTAATTAGGATAAACCTCTGGGTTGATTTTGTAATTAAGTCCAAAGATTTACTCTAAAAAAAATTGCATAAAATCATGGCCTTGTTGTTACCTCTCGTTCGAGTTCCTCCTTTTTCTGTCCATTTACCCTCTTCTTTCTCTGGAAATGCAGGATGATTTAAAATTTTAGTTAATCTAGAAAGGAAAATTGCGCTAGTTAGATACAATTAATTAATTTTGTACATTTAATTAAATATTTAGTCATAGTACTTGAAATAGCAAAAAAATAACTCCGTCCATATTCATTATTTACCTTTTATACATAAATACTTAAACAAATTATAACCTTTGACCATATTATATAATGTACCAATTAAACCTCCCAGATTGCCAATATTAATATCATCATTCATACACAATAAAGATTCATAGCAAAAAACAATACATTATAAGATTCCACATTTATAAAAAAAAAAACAAAAAAAAACTTACAAACTCGATTGGAACTTGAGGTGAGGACGAATCGTTATTGTGGCTAGCCATGTGAGCAAACGAGCCAAGGCTGTGCTTCAACCTTTCCCAGGGCCTGAAACAGCTCGAACCGACTAGTTTGCGACCATGATGATCTCTAAAATGTAGTAGCCTCGAAAAATGATGATGGTGGTGATGGTGATGATGGTGATGATGAGTCTTGTGGTCGTTGAAGCAAGCCTTTTCGCCTCCGATTTGTACAGTTGGTGTGGGGATAAAGCTTGAGGCTGAATTGAAAGAAGAGGATTTAGGAGAACAAGAAGATGGTGATGAGATGGAGCTTTCAAGTTCTAGTTGATTTTTTGCTAACTTCCTAAGTTGTGGGTGGGACGTCATTGGAAAGGCTGGTAAAGGCTAAAGGTTTTTTTTGTTTTTTTTTAATTATTATTTTTTAAAAAATAAAATAAAATTTGGCGTGGCTTGCAATTGTAGTTTGGTTTTGAAGGTTGTTGGTTGATTCTTGTTTGAGAAGTGTTAAGGAAAGGTTTATTATTATAAAGCAATAATTAAATGGCCCGTGGAATTGTGACGCAAAGTGTTTGGAGATTATTGTTCAGGTGAAATTTTGGATCGTGTCAGAAATTACCCATCTAACTATGGGTAATGGTTGGTGGTAGAAAAAGAAAATGGAGATTATTTTAGAAGACATTAGTAGAGAAATAAATAACAGAGTGTGCGCGTGTGTATATATATAATTACTTGGTTGTGTTGGCAGAACGAATTGAGTTTGACAGCACTCAAAATCGATTTTAATTTTTATTGCAATTTGATTGTATTACATTAATTGTATATACTGTATAAATAATGAGATGGTGCACATGAGGATGATTAATGTAATACAATACTACAATTTTGCAATTGGAAATCTTGCATGAGTGATTTTACATTAATATACAAAATATAAATTAGATTTTGGGGTTTTGTTGGTTAGATTTGAATTTTTGAATAGTGGTGTTGAAATTAGTGGTCAATATTATTTTACTATACGAGAATGGATTTTAATACCATATTCAATACAACATTGTTGAACTTTATAAAAAATGACAAATCAAAAATTGAAATTAATTATATAGCAAATTAAAAAATATTGTCAGATTTCGACTTTTGATAATTTGTATCATTAATTTAACCAATTGTTTTATTTTATTTTTTAATTTTCCTAAAAGTCATATAATAAACTGTCACATATAAAATATTAATGATTTATTAAAAAAGTTTTTTATTATAATATTAACGTATTTTAGCTACGATTAAGAATCTTGCATCAGATAATTATCTTTTAAGTAAAGCGTGAGAAAGTTGACCAAATTTGACACTCGGGTGATTACTTAACTGAAATCTGAAATGTGACTTAGGTTTGAAGATGTTAGTTTTAATTAACTACCCAACCGAATATGATTTTTATTTTTATTTTTATTTTTTTGGGTGTACTTTTCGTTTTCGAGGGTTGCAATTAGCTATCCCATAATAATATCATGATTGGCTGCTTGAGTGAATATCTCGCAATTGCTTCCAAGCATTATTTTTAGATTTTGCTTTAATTATTGGTAAAGTTCTGTTTATTTGACGTTTTGACAGTTAATCTGGATCAATGTGCGGGGTCACATCGAATTATATTATTAGATAGACTTGGAAATAAAGAGTTTTTTTTTAGGGAAGTGAACATAAAAGTTCGTTCGTAAAAATAATGTGTTTATTCTCTTTCGTGGTCATTCCTTAATTTAGACAAGTTATGGTGTGTTATAATTTACGAAAAGCCCAAAACATTATGTGCATCTTTGGGAATACTTATATTGAATAGAAATCCATCTCTTTAGCCCTTTAATGTATGACATTGCGTGAAAGATGCTTATGACTATTGTCAAGAGTATGGTTGAATAAACTTTAATCATCCAGTAAAAGTGTGAAAATATAAATTATAAAGATACAAGTTTTTACTTTTGAATAAACTTTTGGAGAAGTGGTTTGTTGACAAAGTTCATTTAGAGAATATGAAATTGTGTATAAATCCATTTCAAATAGATTTCCAGTACGTTGAAATAGTGTATTTGGAAATTCCTATTATTCATGACTTGAAAGGACATAGAGCATTATGTATATACTAGTTTAACGCCTCGTATTATACGAGATTTGAAAAAAAAAAATATTCATTAAAAATATTAAAAGAATAATAATACGAGATTTGAAAAAAAATAATATTCATTAAAAATATTAAAAGAATAATATTGAAAATAGTGTATACAAATTTAATATTATTTGTTCTATTTACAAAAAGATTATTTGTCACGGTAAATCATTTTTACACAAAAATCAGAACATTATTTGTTCTAAGTAATACTGATTTTTATAATAAAGATTTTTGCAAGTTTTTTTTACCGTAAATCACAAAATTTGTTGTAAAGTATATCAAAATACCCTAAACTTGACGGGGAAACCCGTAGAAAATTGAGTTAGAGAAAATGTAAAACATACAACACCCGCGTGTCACATGTGAATATGTGATATAAATTATTAAAATATATAAGACACTGGTAATTCTATTGAAAAAAATATCGTACATAACTTGTAGTATATGTAATATTATTTTTTTTTTTTTTTTTTTTTTTGTGTTTGTACCTAAGACACTAATTTATTCGTGTGTGTGTGTGTGTATGGGATCAAATAAGAAAATTTAGAATATATTTAATTTTTATTCTCCTAGGTAATAATTATTTATTATTATTTATTTTATCCTTATTGTTTCCCTTTGTTTTGTTTTTTCACTTTTGGCGTAATGATAATTTTTTCATATATACTTTTTTATTATTTTTCAATTCATTATATTAGGATTAGATAAAGAAGTTTAAGTTTATATTTCCTTTTGTAATAAGTTTATATAACTCGTATTTTTCCTATATAAATATTTAAACTTCTAGTAAAATTATTTCAACTTTTATTATAAATAAAAATTAATTCAACTTATATAGATTTTTTTAATTAGATATAATTTTTTAATATTTTTATATTACAAGAATAAAAGTAAGATATTGAATTAGGTGAAATATGTTAAAGAAAATACTAATTTAAGTAACATGTAATAAAAGAAGATTATTGAATTATGCAAAATATAATATTAGAAAAATATTAAATTAGGTAAA
>BMAC01000765.1:362785-396008 GCA_014905375.1 Phtheirospermum japonicum
TTTACCTAATTTAATATTTTTCTAATATTATATTTTGCATAATTCAATAATCTTCTTTTATTACATGTTACTTAAATTAGTATTTTCTTTAACATATTTCACCTAATTCAAATATCTTACTTTTATTCTTGTAATATAAAAATATTAAAAAATTATATCTAATTAAAAAAATCTATATAAGGTTGAATTAATTTTTATTTATAATAAAAGTTGAAATAATTTTACTAGAAGTTTAAATATTTATATAGGAAAAATACGAGTTATATAAACTTATTACAAAAGGAAATATAAACTTAAACTTCTTTATCTTTACCTAATTTAATATTTTTCTAATATTATATTTTGCATAATTCAATAATCTTCTTTTATTACATGTTACTTAAATTAGTATTTTCTTTAACATATTTCACCTAATTCAATATCTTACTTTTATTCTTGTAATATAAAAATATTAAAAAATTATATCTAATTAAAAAAATCTATATAAGTTGAATTAATTTTTATTTATAATAAAAGTTGAAATAATTTTACTAGAAGTTTAAATATTTATATAGGAAAAATACGAGTTATATAAACTTATTACAAAAGAAAATATAAACTTAAACTTCTTTATCTGGTGTGGTGTGTGTATTATACACCTTGCAAGGTGCACTCAGTAATTTAATTTATTCATGGCATATAACTGACATATATCATGACCTATAACTGACAACATATCATCGCATATAATGATACATATCATCACCAAATAATTAAAATTCTAAATTTAAAATCCTAAAATAAAAAATATAAATTTAAAACGAAAAAACTAAACCCTAAAAATGGAAGACTTAAACCCTAAAAATAAAATTTTAAACACCGAAATTGAATATTAAACCCTAAATTCTAAATTTCTATCACATATCATCACAATATAACTGATAGAATAATAGATTTTTGTCGGGACCCTAAAATGAAAAGTTAAATAAAAAAATGAAAAAACTAAACCTTAAAATGGAAAATAAACTTAAATTCTAAATTTTGTCACATATCATCACGTATAATTGTCATATATTATCCACATATAACTAAATGATAATATATCTTTACAGGGTGCACCTAATAAATTGCATATATATATATATATATATATATATAGTATATATATATATATATATATATATTAGTTTAACATACAAGTAATTTACACGAAATTTATAAAGATTAAATATCAAAAGAATTATGACAATTTTGGAGTTTTAAATTTAAATAAAGAATTTGAAAGAATGCATTCTGAACCCGTGTCTTATACATGTCTAATATATTTATTAATTATTACAATTATTAAATAATTTTATATTTTAATATTTAGATTAAATTCGTTAATAATTTTATTTATATACTTAAAAAAATTCAAAAGATATCACGTTTTAACCTGTGTCTAATTTATATTTAATAATTATTATTATTAAATCATTTTAAATTTAAGTATATAGATTAAATTTGTTAATAATTATTAGTTACATACTTTGAAAAATTCAAAAATGTCATACTTTGAAACTTTGTCGCACTGTGCCATTGACTAATAAATATTTATTAATTATAAACAACTTATTTAATACACCTTTTATTATTAATACAACTTCTTTAATTATTTTCATAATTAAACTTTTATAATTAAATTATCATACGTAATTTGTCTTTTAATTACTAATTTAGATTTTTCTCTACTAATTATATATGACTTATTTATATTTTTACATTAGAAAAATAAAAGGAGAATACTGAATTAGGTAAAATATAATTAAAAAATCATTAAATTAGGCTAAAAATAATAAATAAAATTATTAAAATAAGTAGAATACAATAAAAGGATAATATTAAATTAGTTATATATTAGGCTCGGATGACACATAAGCAATCGAAGCACCATAATTTTTTATTTGTCAAACAAAGCATACGAAGCAGACACATATGTTAGGAAGATTTTGCATTAATATATAAGGGTGGTAAACAAATGTTTGGAGAGAGAAACGGATGAGTAGGCAAGAGAAAAGAAGAAAAAATATCGCTTAGGATTAGTAGGATTTTTATTTTTAATTATGTAGGATTTTTTTTTAACATAATTATGATAGATACTTTAATTAATATTAATGATGATGTAGTTTCTTTATTTAATTAAATTCCAACTAGGGAAAATTTCATTTTAGTACACTATGTTGGTCACTTTTCAGAAAAGATACGTGATGTTGCCATCATCAAACAACATCCATTAAGTTGGTCAATTCATCAAAAAAGGTTTTTTTTTTTTTTTTTTAAGCACGATCGAGCTTTTTGCTGACGTGGCGTGATTCAATACTTTCTTATCATTTTCCTTTAGTTTTAAATATTAAATTGAAAAGAAAAATTGGGAATATTTTTATTTTTGGTACACTATGTTGGCCACATTCTAGAAAATGTACGTTAAATTGGTCAATTCATCAAAAAGGTCCAAAAAAAAAGTTTTGATCGGATTTTTTTCCTGACATGACATGATTATATATAATTTTATTGATTTTCTTTTCCTTAAATATTAAGTTGTAGACAAAAACCTATTTTGTCTTCATTTTCTTTTCTTTTAATCAAATAAATAAAATCTTAATAATAAGAAATAAAATAAATAGCGATAAATATATAAACATAAAATAAATCTTCAAAAATTATAAAGTTGATATAATAATTTATATGACTTTTATATTATTATAATTATAATTAATTAAAAAATTAATAAACTCGGAGTTAAATATAAGAATATAAAATGAATCTTAAAAAAATAATAAAATATATATGAGAAAATCTATTATAAATGAATTTTGAACTCTCTATATTAATTATATTTTTTTTAATATTTGTATTATATTTTTATATTTATAAATGATTTATATTAATTTTTATTGATTATATTTTTATTAATTAGATTAACGGAAAGAGAAAAGAAAAACATAAAAAGAAAAGAGAGAGCAAAACACATCTTTGTCTTTAATTTATTTTGTATAATTATAGAAAATTGATAAGAAAACATATAATTATACCACTTTAGAAAAAAAAATCCGATCAAAGCTTTTTTGGACCATTTTTGATGAATTGGCCAATTTAACGTACCTTTTTTGGAATGTGACCAATATAGTGTACCAAAATGAAAATTTTACCAGTTTTCTTTTTCAATTTAATATTTAAAATTAAAGAAAAAATGATAAGAAAGTATTGAATCACGCCACGTTAGCAAAAAAAGCCCGATACTACAGAAAACTCCCAACAGCATCGGTTGTTTTTGCTAATAGGCATCGGTTCTACAACCGATGCCTATTAGACCGATGCCTATAACCTGGACTTTAGGCATCGGTTGTGAAACCGATGCTAATAACTGACATAGGCATCGGTTGTTTGACCAAATCGATGCTTAAACTATACATTAGGCATCAGTTTTATCAAACAACCGATGCTTAATTTATATATAGACATCGGTTCTCAGACAACCGATGCTAATAACTGACATAAGCATCGGTTATTTGACTAAACTGATGCTTAATCCATACATTAGGCATCGGTTTGGTAAAATAACCGATGCCTAATGTATAGATATAGACATCGGTTTTGTCAAACAACTAATGCCTATATTAAGCATCAATTCCCACATATATGGGCCTTGTGATCTTGAAACCTATCTAGAAAAATCAAATTCGTCATCCTCTAATATGTTTCCCAAAGCAGGTAATCTACGAACAAAAATAGCATTAAGAGTAGCCATGAAATGAACTAGACAATACAACCACACTAGTTCATTATAATTATCATTAAAAAATCTTCATAATAGCAAAGGAAAGGAAACTTTAGTTTTCCCCATGAATTCACACAAACCTTCAAATTAAATAGAATTCTAGATCCAACCCAAAATATCAAAATAATGAACAAATTTACTATATGAATTTGGTATCCTGACAACCATCGTATTAGCCAGCCATGGCTGTTGCTGATCTGGGTCGACGACACCATGTGCAAGAAACTGCTCAGCTTCGTCATCTATCAGCTCCCTGGCCCACGTCACGCGCTTTGACGGGCAACTACCTGCCCCAAAGCACCTGTAATTGTTTCAACATTTTCAATAAAAATAAAAACTTGATGAAAATAATTGAAAATAACCAACAACCAGTGACACAAAGGAAAAAATTTCGAAACATCAAGAAGTGAATAACTAAGTCTGTTCAAACCTTGGCCTCTAAACTTGGGAATTCGAGAATGGTTGCAATATCTGGTTGTGGCCATCTTCGGATCCACGTGAGGATGTCCAAAGGCACTGCTTGCAGCGGTAACACCATTTATTAATAGGTTTTTATTAAAACCAGAATTGCAAAGACATTAGTTTTTTTTTTTTCCTTTTTTCCCCCCATACGTTATGTAGTTTAGTTGTTTTAATTTCCTCACATTCTTTCTTTCTTTCTTTCTCTCTCTATTATTCCTAACACCCCTGTTTTCCCGGTTCTTCTATAGAACCAGATAGGGCTCCACTATGGAGCCCTATAAGCGACATGGCATTAATCTGAGCCCTTAATCATTTTTTTCTTTTTATTTTTCCTTCCTTTTTTTATAAATGCACGGTGGGATGAATGTCATGTGTTATATATGGCTCCGTAATGGAGCCCTATCTGGTTCTATAGAAAAATTGTTGTTTTCCTGTATATTTTCTCTCTTATGAGTGAGAGCCCAAGTCCTGCTCTCAAGAAAAAAAAAAGTTAGGTATTACCTGCTTCGATGCGACTGAAACTTAATATTCAAGTCCGTGTGTGCAGAGTATGAGATGTGTAAGTAACACTCGTTTACATGACTTGGAAGAAGGTATCTGAAATTTAAACAGTATAACAGTAAATTCACCAAATTGAGAACTCCAGTTAACCAAGAAAACATAGAATAGACATAAAATTTCATGCCTACTTCTAGCATCTAGTGAATCCCTTGCTGTAGAAGCAGTTTAAACATCACTATACTGAATCAAAGCCTGTCAAGGTTCACCACTATCAAGTATCTACAAATTTAATCACATGAAATTAAATATACAGAAAAACACTCAAAAATTGACCTGAAAACCGGCAGCCTTCTCAAATGTAGCAATCTTGTGAACAAAACCAAAAACTGAGAATACCTAAAATACACAAACTTCATTTTGAGCATAACAAAGAGCAATGGAATTGAAAATGCACAGGAAGAAAAGCAATAATTATCAAGGGTTGTAGCAACCGAAAAGATACAAGTGCATAAAAACACCTGTACAACCGCGAGAAGACAGACCTTATAAAACAGTCACATGACAATATATCCAGACTTTCTCCAACAAAAGACTATAAAAATGACCATCTGTGATATAATTTTATTACGTCAAAACTGACAGCATATAGGGAATTGCTATTTTAGGAAAAATATAACTAACTAGCATCGACATTTAAACTTTCTCAGCATAGACTATGACCAGAAGTTCGCAAGTTGACCCAAGGTCTCAGAAACACAAGATTATTAGCAACATATTGCATTACAAATTAGTGAAGAATCTTATATTCGAGCGAGCCAACAAAGAGTTTCATTGACCGAGAAAAAAGTTTTAAGAATTATATATAAAACACACACATGCACAGGCACATTGAAACTGAAGTATTCAAAACAGGTTAACTCAATGCTGAAAATATTTCACAATGCCACAAGTTGTATATAGTTTAAAAAAAAAAGGGCATTACCAAGTGAATAACATCAATGCTGACATCACCAGCTTCAACGCCATTGACTTATATATAAATCCGCCCCTGAGGCCATCCCACTAAATTCAAATAGGAAATTACTACATTGAATGTTAAAACAAAGTTGGCACATGAAAGTTAATCCCTCTATTTTCTGTTTCCTGAAGCACCTTTCGAGAATAGGCCATACATGATTATACAGCACTTAGCATAATATAGATCAGAAAAGCAGTCGTTTTTTATTATTTTATCATTTATACGGTATGAAATGAAATTAAGCAGGACCACAAATCGTGCACAATAAAAGTAAAGCTACAAAATTACCTGAGTACATACATTCTGAAAACTATCAGGCATCAGCGCCGTCAACTGATTTAGACTCTCCTCATCTGCCAATATCTATCAATGCAAACAAATAGTATGGAATTATAAAGATAAAAATTTAGACTGTTAATTCAGAAAAGTGTGACTATTCAATGTATTAACAACTAAAAAACCCATGCTATTATAACGATTTCGGTATTAAACTCGTACATTTAATAAGCAAAAAAAAAAATCAATAATATTAGACATGAGCCAGGATCCATCAACGTAACCGGATGCAAGATTAAACTCATACGGTTAAGAAGCCTAAAATCTCATACTAACAATTTAAAACTCCAGGTTTCTAACTGTAAATACGATCAGTAGTTGATATTTTACCCCATCTTTCTCTTATTTTCTCATTTGAAATTCGAAGATGTGGGAATTGAGGGTTTTATTAAGGAAACAGTTTCATTAACAATGTAAATGGCAAATGCCCCATAAAATAATCACAATGAAACGGCTAAATCAATTCACAAACACTTATCATATTCACAACTAAATCACTAATAAAAAACTGGAAACATATTAAAATTAAAATAAATATAAACACACATATATAGATAGATATAGATAGAGAAATAATACATACAGAAAGATGAGGAATGTAGTCAGACAAATGGGGAACGTCTTCGAGAGTGAAACCAAAGTCGCCATTGACGACTTTGGCCTTCGAATTGCACTCTGACCCCATACACTTCACTTCTTCTTGTACCTATCATCATACACGCAGACCCCAAATATCAGATGTCAAAAGCGAAAGTATTATCATATGAGTGTTCTAACTCACAAAATGAAAATAGTATTATTATATGAAAATCATGTTCAGAAACAATTAGATGCAAGCAGTATAACGAACATCATTAAACTCAAATTCTTTTAATCTACTGATTAATGCATAAGTTAAACCCTGTAAACGACTTACCTTCAAAAGAGAAACGAGACTGAAGCAACGACGTGAACCTAAAACCTAAAACGACGTGAACCACCTGTGCAGCCAGAAGCGCCGGGATTTTACTGCAGCTTTGGTAATTGGCAGCAACGCTGCCACAAGAATCTTTGTCAATTGGAGGTGAGCGGTTGCCCCGTGAGATCGCAGACCGCCGCCTTCGTTTCCGGTCATCCAGATCCTCCGCCGCCTAACCTCTCTCCAGATCCAAGTGCCCCCACTCCGAGAACACGTCGTTCACTGCCGCCTTCACCATCGCCATCGCGATTCCTTCCCCCGGACGGATTTACCGACGACTGATTTCTAGATTTGTGCATTTAGATAGCGATGAAAGACCAGGAGTGTTAGGAGGTTCACGTCGTCGCGGCGTAGTAGGGTTCAGGGGAAATTTCGATGGCGGTGGTGGGGGGAGGAGGATTCGTTTGTTTCTTGGCTCAGGGGTGAGTGGGGATGAAGCCGATAATAGAGAGAAAGAGAGAGGGCAACGATTTGGACAGGAGAAATGGGAGGTTCGTATTGGGTAATAGGCATCGGTTGTTTGATCACAACCGATGCCCATTTATTGTAATGAAAATTTTGGATTTTTTTATCATTATAAGCATCGGTTGTTTTTAAATAACCGATGCTATTAATTTTTTCCGGACTATATGGGCATCGGTTGTTGTGGAAAACCGATGCATATAATTTTATTTATTAAAAAAAAACGCTCAACTATAGGCATCGGTTTATGGGGAACAACCGATGCCTATATCTTTTTTTAATTATATAAAAGACCCCACGTGATATTAGGCATCGGTTGTTTACAACAACCGATGCCTATAGTCCTGTTCCAATGGCAATTTTTGTAGTAGTGGGACTTTTTTTGTACCTTTTTTGATGAATTGGCCAACTTAATGGACGTTGTTTAATGATGGTCAATATCACGTATCTTTTCTGGAAAGTGGCCAACATAGTATACCAAAAATAAAATTTTCCCTTCCAACTAGGATAAGTTTCTTTTTTTAATTATGTATAATTTTTTAACATAATTAGAATAGATACCCTAATTAATATTAACAATAATAAGAATTAATATTAAAAATATAGTTTTTTTTAATTAAAAGCCAACTAGGATTAGTTTCTTTTTTTAATTATGTATAAATTTTCTTAACATAGTTAGGATAGATATACTAATTATATTAAAAATAATAAGATTATTTTAATACACACACACACTATAATCACTTATAAGTTTTTTAATTTTGTTTACGTATTTTTTTAATTATTGTGAGTCCAACAATATCAAATTTGTAACTTTTTCTCAAAAAAATGATGACTTTTTGAAATTAGATTATACAAAAATACGCAAAATAATATAATTTAATATTTATTTATTGGCTATAAAAATATTAGGGAAAAATATTTTTTGCAACTTGTACTATCGGCGTTTTCACACTTTGCAACCAAATTTTTTTTTGTTGCCAATTGTAACCTGTACTACAATTTTGCAACCTAGAGCGTGAAAAAAAAAACTTTATGTTGCAAAATTGTAGTGCAGGTTGCAATTGACAATGAAAAAAATATTTGGTTGCGAAGCGTGAAAACGCCTATAGTACAGGTTGCAAATAATATTTTTCCCAAAATATTATTTATCAAATATTATTAAGATTCAATACTTATTTATTTGAATTCGTCTCATAATGCTCAATATTAATGATTTTTTAATTTCTATAATTTATTAAAAATCCACATAGGATTAATTTCTTTTTTTAATGGGAAAATTGTATTTTTGTCTTGTAAGTTTGACCCCTTTTAATTTTTGTCCTCTAAATATAGGCGGTTCGAAAATTGTCTTGTATTTTTAAAATTTTCGCGTTTTATGTCCTCTAAATATAGGTGGTTCGAAAATTATCCTGTATCTTAAAAAATATTTGCGTTTTTTGTCCTCTAAATCTTCGCGTTTTATGGTCTTAGATGACATAAAACGAAAAGATTTTAAAGATACAGGACAATTTTCAAACAGACTATATTTAGAGAACAAAATTAAAAGGGGTCAAACTTACAGGGCAAAAATTGCAATTTTTCCTTTTTTAATTAAATAGGAACTTTCTTAACATCATTAGGATAGATACCCTAATTAATATTAAAAAGAATATGTGTGTGTGTGTGCGTGCGTGAGTGTATATAATCACTTATATGTTATTTTGGTGTTTATTATGAGTTTTTTTGTTATTTTATTTTACATTTCTTTTTTTTTTTACTCCAACAATATCAAATATGTCACTTTTTTTAAAAAAATACTTTGATCACTTTTTAAATTAAATTATGCAATAATACGCAACACAGTATAATTTAATGTTTATTTTATTGGCTATCAACAAGTTATTTATCAAGTATTATTACGATTCAATGCTATTTTATTTGAATTGATCTCATAAAATAATGTACTTTACTATCTCAGAAAATGCGCAAAATAATACAAGTCCAAAGTCAGCTTTGAGTAGAATGAACATTGTGACATCAACTATAATAAATTTAGGAAAAGATCAATTAATTGCGAAATCAAGAAGGAGAAAGATGCCTTTGAAAGCAAATATTATTAAATACGGTAATCTTGAAAGCATTTACCTATTGAAGTTCAGAATTGATGATTTTGTTAAGTATACATTTACGTTTATACCAATCACTTCAACCTCATTGAAATATTTATATTTTATTTAGTATACTTATACTATTATCTGTTCACTGTGCAGGGATAATAACGAAAAAAAACTCTCTTCATACTTAAATTGCAGCTGACCTACAATTTATGCTGGATAGTGAAAACAACTTGGTTAAATCAAACGTTTGAAGAGGATGGTGTTGATGAAATGAAATTACATCTACTTAGGAGAAGATGCAAGGGTGGAAAGATGCATTATCTTCCATAAGTGGAAGAGCTTTCTCTATTGGTTGTTGGCGATCTTAATCCTAAAAGTGGCAATATGGATACTGTAGTAAAAAAGAAATGTGGTAATTTGAAAGGTAACAACGAGTTTCACCCTTCGTACCTTATTTTATAATATCTATTGCTATTTCCTTATGGGGAAGACAACTATAAGAAAGATATATATTTTTCTAAACATCGAAAACCTAAAGGCAAGGGTAGATAATATGTGAGTAAGAGGGAGTTCTTTTCTCACCGGTTGCTAAAGAGATATTGAGGTATTTACTATATTATATAGTTGATGACTCATACAAAAACTCATATTTGATCGATATACGATGATTGAATCTCAAGATTGCGGTACGTCGTAATCCATCAAAAAAAATTGTGAAGCGAGATGCATAGTGGGACTGCTAATGCAGTGTTACAAGATGAAATAGATGACTCATTTATTAGTACTCATGTTAACTTGCCTGCAACATTTACTATCAGTTCTCGATTTATGATTGAGAATTACCAAGATGCTATGGCAATTTCTCGATTGTCAGGTTATCCTGATTTGTGTATTACATTCACATGCAATCATAAATAGTCGGAGATTGTTCGCTTTATTGATAAAATAAGTCTAAAACTATTGAATCGGTCTGATATAATTTCAAAAAAAAAAAATTAAAACCAAGTTGGGCGCCTTGATGATAGATTTACGTGATAACATAATTTTTGGATAATTTATTTTAGGCGAGTATAAAGAAATTTTTTGCTTTCTTATCATTTAATCTAGAGGAATAATTATTAATATTTCTTGTGTTTTAATTTGTCTTTAATTTATATATTATGATTTATTTTAGTTATTTACACCGTGAAGTTCCAAAAGAGAGGTCTTCCCCATGCGCACATACTTTCTTTTCTATTAAAGCAAGACAAATACTCAAATGTTGATGCTATTAATCGAATCATTTTAGCTGAAATTCCTGATGAAAAAGAAGATACAATATATTATTTTATTTTATCGAGTTTGTTGTTCATGGACCTTGTGATCATTCAGCTTAATTTTATTATTATGTATCTTAATTGTTGTTGTATGAATTCCTTAAGTAATATTTATCTTGATATTGTAGTTCAATTTATTTTTCTGTTGACAGACGTTTGACACTACTTGATGTTGTAATTCGCATTGATATGTGTATTAGTAATTGTTGCTGTATGAATTCCTTAAGTAATATATATTTCTTGTATGAATTTATTAATTAATATATATCCATGGAAAATAATATTTTTTTATTGCATATAATATGTTATCAACCTATATCCTGCAACTTTTCATCTGATATTGATTTCGATCGTTTATATGTATTTATCTTACAGATGGCATCACCGCTATTGTCCCAGCACGTTTACATAGATCGAGTAACGTTGCACGTGGTCAGATTGATGGGGTTCTTACAGTGAAGCGTGCAACATCTAATATTTTCTAGGATTTTGGTGACCTGAATAACTGTCTGCATCCTCGAGTTATGTCAGTGCTAGATTGTTGGGGGTTTTACGGGGTCGTGCGTTGTGGAGAGATAAGAAGTATAGACAACCATTTGATCACAACACTAGTTAAGAGATGGCGCCGCGATACACATACGTGTCATCTGCCCGTAGGAGAGGCGACGATCACTCTGCAGGATGTGTCTATTATTTGGGGTCTTCCGATTGAAGGTGCCCCGATGATAGCCAATGATGTTCAGTGTACCAGGGAGGATCGGGCATGGATTGAGCATCTCAGAATCCACCGCCCAGGTGATCACACGCCGCAGGACGAGGTCGTGCAGTACGCTCGTGGGATTGAACTCTTACTACTAGGTTCGTTGTTGTTGCCCAGTACAATGAACAATTATGTTTTCATACTATACCTACGTCATTTCGAGGATGATGACACAATATCGGGTATTAGCTGGGGTAGTGTTATACTTGCATGTCTGTATCATGAGCTGTGTTTGGCTGTGAACCCAGAGAGGAGGACGATTAGCATGGTTCTGAAAATCGGACCGGCCAGTTCGACCGGGAACCGGCCAGCACACCGGTCCGGTCTTGATATTAAAATTGCTGGTCTTAAAAATCGGCACAAAATCGGTCAAACCGGTCCTGAACCGGTCGAACCGGTGAACCTGTGGTGGTTCAACCGGTCCAATTAGTGTTTAAAACGGCGTCGTTTTTTTTAAAAAAAAACTCTAATTTCTTATTCTTAAATTACATAAAAGACTTGACGGGTCTTTAATTTATCCTTTCCTTCCTTCACCACCCACTTGAACTACCAGTCCCGCTAGAAAAATAAAAAGGTGAAATTCTGAACGGCCGAGCCCTCTGCCTCTGCGTCACCCATCCTCCGTTGAACGGAGCACGATGCACAAGCCATAGAGTTTCGTCTTTGTTTGATCCTCCAGGTAAAAATTTCTTTTCTTTCTTCATCCTTCTTTGTGTGTTTTGGGGTTAGGTTATTAATTGGGGAAAACTTGATTTTTCATAAATTGGGGTCTTAATTCCATGGTTTTTATTTGATTATACATTTTGATTTCATTTTCATGTGTGCTTTTGATTTCTTTCAAACATGAAACTGTAGATTTTTTTTTTTTAATATTTCACTGCCCAGATCTAAATATAATCTATCTTGTAATGTCATATATTACAAAACTGAGTGTTTCAGCAAATTTATAGGTAATCAAAAAAATGTATTTTATGTAATTATTCTGATTTCAAGTTTTTACAGCTCTTGTTTTTTAATTGCCTTGAAAACCTGCCTTTATTCTATATCTTAGATTGCACAGCGAAAGCTGCTTCTGTAATTCAATTATTTGTGAATGTGTGAAAGTGTCTTTATTTTCTTTGAATATTTGTCTAGGATTGCTAGTGCTTTTTTTCCCCTTATAAACTCTTACCGTATGATTTATGCACATAAGAGAGTTTAGTTGCATTATGGGAATTACTGATCTTTTGTTTATTTGTAGTTTTAACTGAAAATGGGATACAAATTTGAAGAAGCATCTTTCTTTTTCTTGGTCTGAGTTATGTTGAACATTGAATAAAAAAATAAAAAGAAGCAAGTAGAGGCTTTTCTACATTTTTGGAAAGAGATGATTAGTTTATAAATATGTTTACTTTTGACAAGAAGTAATTTTAGATAAGAAGTGAAATAATTACTGCCTTTATTAATTACTGCTCTGGATTATTTATGTGCTTTTGACATCTTCACCTCATTTGTATAATAGGTATGGATGAATTTGTTAGCCAAGAAGCGAATACGCCGAATAGTGATAAGCAATCTACAAACTCCGGGAAGAATGATCCAGCTTGGAAATATTTCACTTACGTTGAAGACAATGGATCGAAAGTGTACACTTCTACTTATTGTTTGAACAAGTTTAGAGGAGGGGGAATTCATAGAATGAACTATTATTATTATTATTATTATTATTATTATTATTATTATTATTATTATTATTATTATTATTATTATTATTTATTTATTTATTTATTTATTTATTTATATCCGGTTCGACCACGGTTGAACCTGTGAACCATTGAACCTGTAGCTTTACCGGTTCAATGACCGGTCCGATTTTCAGAACCATGACGATTAGTGGTCCAATGGATTTATTGCAGTTTTGGGCTTGGTCCCAAATTTCATCAGTTAGACCACAGTCCACGGGCCTTTGTCTCAATCCTCATCAGACCATTTACATTGCAGCCGAATACGTCACGTTACCCGTACTACCATATGGTGTTAGGTATAATTTTTAACTATAATACTAGCTACACATCTATTAATAATCATTTTATTTTAATAACTTCACTTGAATGTTTATGCTGATGAATTGTGGCACATAATCATATGCGGACCGCTAGGAATACGTTACGAGTATTTTGCGAGTCACTTGATCGGTTGCACGAGTTAGAGATAGAGTACTGAATAGATTTTACTTATTTAATGGGGCAAAAATTGATGATGATTATTGAATTATGCCGTGGACATGGGAGTCCTATGATTTGAGTGCACCTGAAATATCTGTACTGGGGGGAAGATGTTTGAGTGCAAATTGGCTGAGCGAGTCTCCGCTCATATGCTGGTCAATTGTCGAGGTCCAGTTTCCCAATCGAATGATCAGACAATTCGATATATGTCAGAGCATATTAGATACCAGCGTAGTTGATGTGGAAGCATTGCATAGTGTCTCTCGAGCACATGATCATTATGTTCAGTTAACTATACGTCATAGTGGTTGGATTCGTGCATGACATTTACGAGAGTCCATGAGGCTACAAGGCACTCCAGTTCAAAGAAGTGTGAGTACGGCGAGCGGATATCTCAGATGGTATCAACAGAATACATGTCGTTTCATTTCTCGTCTGGAGAGACATGCAGAGGGAGGATACCAGCCATCGGACGTTGGTGTTCACGAGGCTATTGTAATAAATCTTATTCACTTTTTCCTCACTCAATGCATTTATTTATTCCTTAGATTTGATGTTCAACTTTCTGTGTTGTGTAAGGTACTTGGAGTCAGCGACTCGACCGTGTTGAGATGTTCGAGACGACGATTTGACTCTTATCGTCGTATGTATGATGTGGTTGAGTCAGTTGCAGATGAGATGAGGCAACGAATTTATATTCGTGGGGAGCTACATGAGGATGCTCTAGATGAGCGCACGACATACGCGTCCAGTAGTGAAAGAAGGAGCATATCTGGTAGTGGAAGAAGGAGTATATCTCATGGTGCTGCAGGTGAGCGCACAACATACGCGTTCGGTAGTGGAAGAAGGAGTATATCTGGCCCGTCCACATCCTCTCGTAGTAGGGCACCCGCAGCCGCACCCGGACCACCACCAGTCACCCATCATGGTAAATGTGTGATTCGTTAATAACTATTTTATATGTCACTTCCTTACGATTAATATTAAAATGATAAGTTTAGTTCTCTGATGGTCAATCATCGTATCATGGATATCCTAACCCCAACGAGGGAGGTGATTAAGTTCCTACATTTGAACCATCCGCACCCGAGTTTTATACTCCTTTATTTGTTGGGCAGTCGTTCACCCATCTTCTTCAGACTGATGGAAGTAGTGGATTCCATAACTTCGCAGCTGCACATGACATGGGCTTTTCGCTGCCACACTTCCAGACGACACACATTCCCATTCAGATTCCCACTGAAACTGGATCATGCACAACACAGTTGGGGTTTATATGCGAATGAGGACGAAAGTGACGAGCCAGTGCCGATTCAGGAACCACCTCGTAATGTGCCACGTAGATTAGAAAAACAGTTGCGCCTTAACGAGGATAGACCATCCACCACCACCACCCCCAACCCCCACAAGGACATGATCACGACCTGCGTAAGGACAAACACCCAAAGCGGTGTGGCACGGGAAGACATTTGTGATACTATTTAGTATTTTGTAATTTATTTTAAGTGTGTTGAAGTCTCATAGTGCGTGGTCCACTTTATATTTTCTATTGTTCAGTAGTTATCAAATATAGAAAGCAAACAAATAACCATTAAATAAAAACATAAAAATTACAATTTTTTGAGAAGTAGCAAAAGTGACTTTGCAAAATAAAAAACAACATACCATAAAAACATTACACAACGAAATAACAAACGCATGACAAACAGATAGAGCATTGTCGGTAAAACAACATGCAACGTTTAACAGTACTTCCACTCGTAGGTCTTCCACTGTGGTTAGTTGGATACACGTCTTCGAAAAGTACTTCCATTTTTGTGAGTAAGGGTTCCTCATCAAAAGCGTTGCAATAACTTTTGATTGGACAATCTTGTATTCATCACAACAAGTTAGAATGATGAAAGATTCAAATTACTTGTAATATTTTAAAAGGGAGTGTAGAACTTACAGGCATAAACTTCTTTAGGACGTTATGATCACCAAAAACCATTTTCACATTCATGTTCCAAACTGTACCAGGGGTCCGAATCAGTTCTTTGAAGAACCTGAACTCATTTTTGAAGCAGCAATTAAGTAAATCCTTGGCTTACTTCACTCGGTTGTCTGGTAACGGTCCTTCATTCGAATTCCATACTCGAATATCTTTTTCGGTGATTAGGAATTCCAGTAGACGTTCATCTCTAGTGAGTGTCCACTTAGTGTTTCCTTCAGAGCCGTAATCGAGTGTTTTGACCCGAAGGGTAGGTGGACCATCTGTGTCGCTAAAGTGATCTGCCATTAGCTATTTTTCAAATAAGATATAAAGTAATTGATATGTATTTGTTGATGAATTATCCATTATTTGTTCCACAACGTATTTGTAGGAAGGAGAGACTATCATATAAGTTACTAATCGATTAAAATACGAGTTGTACAATTATTCAAGTGAATAGACAACACAATGGCACATCAATAGTAGTTGGCATAGCTGCATTTCATTGATATTAAGAATCACAACAATTTTTAGTTTTCAGTGACATTTATTGGGATGACAAGACAACACAATTCATCAAAATACGAGTTGTCCAATTATTCAAGTGAATAGACAATACAGTAACACAACAATATTAGTTGGCAAAGCTGCATTTCATTGATATTGAGAATCACAATAATTTTTATTTTCCCTAATAAACTTTTTAAATAAATTATAAAAAGAAAAAACCCAAATAAATAAAAATATTTATTTATTTAAACATTGGGACAAATAAATAAAAATGTCTATTTATTTAAATAAAATGTTTATTTGTTATTTTAAATAATAAAAATATTTATTTATTTAGAAATAACAAATTATAAAAAGGAAAAAAAATTGGACCAAATCGAAACAAAAACAAAATTGCTGGGCCGGATTAAAAAAAAAAAGATATTCGGGAAGCGTTTGTGACTAGCGTCCGGACCCGATTTTTATTTTAAAACACCAGAGACGCGTTTGACACAAGCGTCCCGGCCCCGAAACTTTTTTTTCGAAATAGGCCCGATTTTTTTTAAAAAAAAATTAAAAGGGACCGGGACGCGTTTGTCACTAGCGTCCCGACCCAAAATTTTAATTTTTTTTAAAATTAACTTATTTTATCAATTTATAATTAAGTTTATATTAATTATTTAATAAACCCCTTTCATCACTCAGTCAGTGTTCTAAAAGGCGGCGCCTAGGCGTCCCTAGGCGTGAAGCGCTGGAAAAACGCCTCGTCTAGTGCCTAGGCGTGTAAAAAGGCGGTCAACCTATTTTGTTGACCGCCTAGACGTGAAAAGGCACATGTTTTTTAGATGAGTAACCTGATTTTTTTTTTTAATTTAGTCAAACATTACAAAATCTATTGACATCAAAAAATGATCAAATAATTAATATTTCGCAAAAAATATTGTAAGAGCGTCTAATGAAGACGATCAAACTTTTACAGTAAAATATCTTATTTTTATTGTGAAATTCATACGTTTCAAAAAAGTGTGAATTGTTGTTTTGCAAAATATGATTTTATACATTAAAAGTATAATTTATGATTTGCAAGGTATGACTCACTTACATGAGACCGTTAATAGTACACTGATTTTGTATAAATAATTAGTATTTATCTAACTATATCGAGAAATATGTAGACAAATTTGTTAAACATATATTTTTTTTTTACTAATTTTAACAATATAATAAATAAAAATAAAAATAAAAATTGACAACGCCTTTTCACGCCCAGACTTCACTTAAGCGCGCCTAGGCTTTCAAGGCTTGAGGCTTGGCCTTGCCGCTTTGCCACGCCTCACGTATTTTTGAACCTTGCACTAGCGTTAATATTCGACCCTAATTTTACTTTCTAAAATATTTTATTTTATTCAAATAAAGTCTTATGCCCGTCTAACATGAAATGGTCTCACGAAATATAATGTATCAAGTCCAACAAAAACGAAGCCCTTCTTTTCCCTCCTAGCCACCTTCTCTTCAGTTCCCAGAGTTGGACACATTTTTGCGTTTTCGCGAACTAGTGTTTGCCAAGAAACGAAAATAGCCGTCCATGGCTTCTCTTTTCCACCACATATCCAAATCCCAGCTTCGCTATTTATCATCTGCCGATCAATACAGCAGAATTTTATCAAGCACTCTCTTCAATCGCATCAAGAACCCAAATCCACTCGGACCTCTATTTCAAGGTTGCCCCTCCCTCATTTTCACACACTGTACACACATTAGTTCAAGTTTGAATGTTCTATTTTAATTTTAAGTTTAATTTTCTCATGGTTATTTGTGGGGTTTTGAAATATATTTTCAATCTCGTTTCTGGCTTATTAACACTGGTATATTTTCAGTTCTTTATTGTCTGTCCAATTAACAATTTAAGATTTCATGACCTATAGTATAATGTTTTTGTGGTTATTGGTCATTGTTTATGATTGTATTATTATTTGGGTTTCTTAAGATTGGAGAATTCAAACGATTTATATTGAAATGAGAGCACGGTGGTTTAAAAAAATGCATATTAATTGTTCTTGCAGTGAGATCTATTGTCACTGCCCTGGATACAGTTGCTGGATTCGATGAAATGATTTGTGGGTCCCAGAGGAAATATTACATGTTGGGTGGTAAAGGAGGTGTCGGTAAAACGAGCTGTGCAGCATCGCTTGCCGTGAAGTTCGCAAATCACGGTCACCCAACTATTGTGGTTTCTACCGACCCTGCTCACTCGTTAAGTGATTCTTTCGATCAAGTAATGACTTAATTCACGCTCATATTGTTGATAATCTTGATTCAAATCCAGAAAATGTAAATTTTGGATAAAAAATATTGTTTTATTTTATTTTATTCTTGTTAGGATTTGACGGGAGGGATGCTTGTTCCTGTACAAGGTGTTGATTCTCCACTTTTTGCGCTCGAGGTATCGATTATTTGATATACGATGTTGGTTCTCATTTGTCGACCTGTATTTTTAGAGCTTGTGACGATGCATTATGTATGTCCTATAAAAGGTAAATCCTGAGAAAACGAGGGAGGAATTTCAGTCGACAAGTCAACAGGGCGAAGGGGGCGTCAAAAGCTTCATGGATAGTATGGGCCTTGGAATGCTTGGTGACCAGGTGAGAACAGGTATTTATATAATCTGGGAACAAAATAAATACAATTACTATAAACTACATGAAAAATTATTAATAGCTTCTAAAAATATATAATTAAAAACAAACTACATTACAAACAATTAAACCCACCTTTTTTTTAAAAATAAAAATAATTACTACAAAATTTACAAAATAAACACTAAAATATTAAAAAGAAAAAAAAAATATACAGGGGCACTTGCATCCGTCAATGGTTATATGTAATTTCTCATGGTTAATTGATTACTTGGACAATAATGTTTGTTGCGGCATTTTGATGCTTTGATTATTCTACAACTATGTTCTAAATCAACATGCATCTAGAATATTTACATTTAATATGATGTTGGTTTTGTTCACGAGCAGTTGGGAGAACTCAAGCTTGGAGAGCTACTGGACACTCCTCCTCCTGGTCTAGACGAAGCTATCGCTATTTCAAAGGCACGTTTAATAAATTACTGTTTTTAAAAGAATAATAATAATCAAAAAAAGCTTTCTGAGTTTGGTACCAGTTTATTTATTTGCAATCGGGTAGCTAAAATCATAATCTCACAGGTCATGCAATTTGTGGAGTCACAAGAGTATAGTAGATTTAGTCGCATTGTGTTCGACACAGCTCCCACTGTAAGGGCATATTATTATTATTATTATTATTATTATTATTATTATTATTATTATTATTATTATTATTATCATTATTGTTATTGTTGTTGTTGTTGTTGATAAAATGTGTTGTTTTTTCAGGGTCACACTCTTCGACTACTGTCATTGCCAGATTTCTTGGATGCTTCTATAGGCAAGATGATGAAGGTAGGTAAATATATTTAATCTTCAACTTTAGTTTTCTTCCTTTTTTTACTAATTTACTGTCCTTTGTTTTGGCTCAATTCAGCTGAAGAAGAAGATTGCTTCAGCAACAGCAGCCCTTATATCGGCTTTTGGAAAAGGAGAGCCACAACTAGATAGTGTAAGCACAATAGCACAATTCATTTGTTTCATTTATTATGTAATTATTCTGAAGCATTTTTTTTTTAGATTTACAGTTTCTAAAATGTGACGTTTGCTTTCTTTGTTTTTTCGCAGAGTGACAAGCTGGAGCAACTGAGGGAAAGGATGGCAAAAGTGCGAGATCTTTTTCGAGACTCGGTGAACACAGAGTTTGTGATAGTAACAATTCCCACTGTAATAGATCCCACACATTTTGCTCTTTAGTCTTATTTACTTAACTTTTAGCAAATAAATCAGAGCCATTAAACTAGAACTATCAGAAGGTAATATTACCAGCTCATTAAATTGACATTTATTTATTTCAATTAGATTCCTATAGTCTACGAGGCTATTCTGTTTATCCTTTAGTCCTGTTAAGTGTAGAATTTAGGAAAAAAATCACTCTAAAGATAAAAGCTGCAAAGAGGTTAAGAGAGTGTTTGCAACGTCTACACACACACACACAAAAAAAAAAAAGCGATTCTCCATTTCTAGCTGGAGAACTGAATAAATATGTGAATCGTTTTTTTAAGAATTTGCAAACACTCTCTAAATAAGGCTGACTACTTAGAAGATGATAATAGTGGCATAAAAATTAGAAAAGGGAAAAAAAATATGGAAATCGTCTTTTTCTGTTAATACAATCACTTTCTGGTGTGATTTCATGCAGGTTATGGCACTCAGTGAGTCTTCTAGATTGTGTGCATCCTTACGAAAGGAAAAAGTTCCGGTTGAAAGACTTATTGTAAATCAACTGTTACCTCCATCAGTGTCTGATTGCAAGTTTTGTGAAATGAAAAGAAAGGTTATAATATGCTAATTTTGGACAATTGTTTTTGGAATCATATTCCCGTACCGGGTTATGCTTTAATGTTAAAATTGCCAAGTTAATGTACATACAGAATTAAACCATGTCTTTTAACATTTCGGAGATACCCTTTTTGTGAAGTGTGAAATATCAGATTTCTAAAGCTTTTTTTTTTTGATTTTAATCTTATTTGCTATTTATTTGGGTTGCAGGACCAGATGCGCGCTCTTGATATGATTAAAAAAGATGTGGAGTTAGCAAAACTGAAATTAATCGAGTCACCATTGATTGATGTGGAAATAAGGGGTGTCCCAGCTCTCAGATTTATGGGGGATATTATTTGGAGATGAAGCCTCGTTTCCTTTATTTAGGTAACCATATATGTCCCTTTTTTTTTTCTCGGTTTCCTATGTCAAATGCTACTTTTGCGGAAGGATGAAAAAAGATGGCTTAAATGGCATTGTTGTCATGGCAGGTTGATTTCACTTAAATGACAGTTATTTTTCTTCCTTTATATTTGAGCCAATGGGTACCGCCTTTTTTGCTAGATAGGTTTTTTATATCTGTGAAACGCAAATTGTTTTTAGTTCTAGAATACCCAGTTTTCATGAGATGCTTGATTAAAATAAAATATTAAAATTTGTAAATGACATAATTATTACATTATTAATGTATATAATATATGAATGTGTGTGTGCGTGAATAATGCCATGTAATAGGAACAATACTGTTTGAAGATAATTCAACTCAGCTATTTTTTTTTTCCTTCACCTTCATTGCCATTTTCTGGATACAAACAGAACAACAATTTGACATCTAAAAGCTTTCACTGATATAAACATCAGGCGAAACAATCAATCCTATCTGTACCGACAATGTTTTTGTTTGGAAATTCCTAACTCTCGACAATTTTTGCTGTTGTTCCTATCTGTTTGCTATAAGAAATTGATACATTCCCATTTTCGTTTACTTTTTCTGGAAAGTGACGAGACAGAAGAAAGCTAACGCCCGACTAACTAGGCCGGTGGCCAGGAGGAATGCTAAGCAAGGGTAGTAGTGATTTAGGTGATAACCTCTTTGTCTTAGTGCACCACATCTTTGAATTAGCCACACCCCCGAGTACCTGCAGCCGATAAAATATATTTTTTTAAAAAGTTTATTTTATCAGTCGAGTCAGAACATAGTTTCTGATACCACTCAGAAGAACGTTTCAAATTATTACAACAACAGTAATCATCATCATCATAATAATAATATTCATTTTTAGTGTTGTAATTTTCAAACCTTTCGGCATTAGTCAGCAGAAAAGCTTCCAAAGCCCACTTGGTATAGCAATAGTCTCCTAATTTCGTGACGAACGTATCTCCCTCTTGGTTAGCAATGAGAGTCAAAACAACTGGAAGCAACACTGACCACTGCATAGTATTTAAAAAAAAAAAGAAAAAGAAAAAGAATGTTATACATAAACACAATAACATAAATCAATGAAAAAGAATTTTAAAAAGTACTCACCAGTTGGGCCTGACTAGGTTCGAAGTAAATGGCAAGAACGTAAGCTATGCCGGTAACACAGTACACGAGGCAAACCAAGACCAAGTAGTTGTCGAAAATGGTAGACCGGGGATTATTGAAAAAATAAAACATTGATAAATAAACCGCGGGCTTTACAATCGTGTTGAAGTGATCGATCGTGTCCTTTGATAGGAAATACGCCAAGCTGCTCATGCCCGAAGCGCTTTCTCTCCAGTAGTGCAACTTATCCAAAGCAAACGATCTCAGAGCAGCAATTTTAGTGAGTAGGGCTGCGAAAAACATAATATATCTCAATAAAAACTTCAAACGGTGCTGCAATTCAACGAACACAAAAAGGCATTGAGATTGGGTCTTTTGAACTTACAGACTGCAATGACCGTGTAAAGATATCCGGTAGAGCCAAAGGTTTCGTCGCTCACTTTGGCAAGGGTTCCTAAGCAGATACCGGCTAATAGTAAAATCAAATAATCAACAGCTTGTATCCGAGCTTCTCTCAGCCTCTGCTTTCCGACTCTGAAGAATAAAATAAAAAAGGCAATTAATCAAAACTCCCCATAACTGTAGGCCAGATTTTTTTTTTTTTTTAAAGAATATCCAATAACATTTAAAATTACAATTCCCCATTATGGTTTTCCGTTTGTCAAATCGAAACTTATTTCAATATCAAAAATTTATAAATAACTTCTTTTCCCCATTGTTTTAAGTAGACTAAACCTCGAAAGAACCTACAGAGAGAACAACTTTGCAATTAAAAAAAATAAAAAATTACCTTCCGACGAAATATTTGTATTGCTGCAAGACACTTGGTGTCTGCCTACTCGACAAGTCCATAGACTTGTTGAAATTAAGCCTCAAATGATCTTTCTTCTGCCCGACACTAAACTTAAGATCCTGCCAGAGCTCGCCAACGAACGACGTGTCCGACTCGGCTTTAGAATTATCCATTGGAGTCGATCCGCCGTGCGCTGAATCCTCAGTCGATGACGCCGGGACCCCCGCCGTGTCGAGCATGTCCGGCGGCACGGGATACCCGTTATGAAGCATCCATCTCAGGGGGAGCTCCTTAAATTTGACAGCTGTGCTAGCGCTTGGTTTCACGATCCCCTCCAAGATGTCGATGAAGTAATCCGGAGGGTTCACTCTCTCCGGGACGACGATCCCAATGCCTGCAAAGTACTCTTCGACTTTCTTAACTGGCCCGTGATACACCGTTAGGCCACCCTTTGCTAGAAGTATCAAATCGTCAAACATCTTGAATAAGGTGTAACTACACAAAGAGAATGAGTCAAATGATCAAAAAATGAGAGAATATTATTGCTTTTAAGTTGTCAGTAAAATTAAATTTTGGGTTAATTACAAAAAGTGCCCTTGAGGTTTGACTGAATTACAATAAATCCCAGCTAAGCAAAAAACATTTCGGAGGTGGGGGTGGGGTGGGTGGGGTTGTAATTAAGTCGACCCTCCAGGGTAGTTTTTGTAATCATCCATTAAATTTTCGCCAACAATTTCAAAACTTTTTGAAATTCGACCGGAAAAAAAAAAAAAAAAAGAATTTGCGAAACCCACAAATATTTTACCTCGGTTGGTGAACCACCATGCAAATATTTACTCCTTCAAGAGCTTCGCGACGAAGGGCTCTAAGTAGTAGGAGAGAAGAAGAACTGTCTAAGCCAGATGTGGGCTCGTCTAAGATCAACAGAGACGGCTCCATGACCATTTCCAGCCCGACATTTACTCGTTTCCTTTGGCCGCCGGATATTCCTCGTTTCTCGACTGTTCCTACCAATGAGTCCCTTATTGGCTGCAACCCTAACGACTCGATTACTCTTTCAACGACTAGCACTTTCTCTGCTTTGTCGATCTCAGCTGGGAGCCTAGAAAAAAAAAAAGATAATAAGTATTAAAGAATATAAGGAATTATTTTTTTTGCAACCTGAACTTTGATCATTTTTTTATACCTGCATCGAGCACTGAACCAAAGATTCTCCTCGACTGTCAAATTCCCATGCACGATATCATCTTGCGGAACGTACCCAATAATCCTCTTATACGATTGCATGGGTTCATCTTTCCCGTTTATTAAAATCGAGCCCGTTATTGTACATCCGGTAGCTTTCCCCGTCAGGGCTGACAAAAATGTCGTCTTCCCGGCACCCGACGGGCCCATAACAGCCGAGACATGGCCCGGAACTAGTTTCCCCGTCACGCACCTCAATAGATGCTTGTTTTTTCCCTTCAATGTAAGAGTCAAATCCTGGAAAAAAACCTCGATCGGCCGTCTGCTCGCGAACTCCAAATCCGTCGCTATCGATATCACACCCGAGAAAGTCAAGTTCTTGTTCTGCTCTTGCATGGCCTTCTCCTTTTCGATTTGCCCGTACGCGTACTTAAAAATCTGGCTGCGCGTGTGCAGTTGCTTGGCCTTGGCCGCGTTTTTCTTCATGTTCTTGTCTCCGATCTGCATGTCGAACCCTTCTTCACTGTCGGGATTTTCTTCGAGGTCGCGCATCATTTTGGTGAGGTTGCTTTCTTTTTTCTTCTTGTCTTTGGAGTCGGGTTTGGAGCTCTTCGGGTCGTGGGCCACGGATTTCTTGCGTGAGAAGGTTCGCGAGAGTTGGGACGAGAGCTCGCTCGCGCCTTTCCGAGCGACCTCTTTGGCAGATTTCCATTTCTCGCGGGCTTGTACGGTCTCTCGAGCACTTCGGGCTGCGGCCTCTCGGGATTTGGCCTGTTTTTTTTCTCGGGTGCTGAGGACTTGTCCGGAGCAGTTGTATATGATTAGAAGTACGAGGGTGATGCCACCCTAGAAATGAGAAGGAAGAGTTTGGTGAATAAGTTGTAAATACGTATTTCGAAAATAAAAGTAGAATCAGAAATATAACGCACTCATCTCCTTTTACTTTCGTTTTAAATTATGATTAGTTAACATAATCAGAAGCAGAAGTTGACATTTGAAAGCACGGAAAACTGTTTTGTTTTGTAGCCTAAAGTTGACAATTACTTTTTTTCAAGTGTTTGCAAAGGCTCAAGCAAGAGGGAAGATTTTGATTCAAGTTGGTCGATAATGTCAAAATTCTTTATGAAGTAGAAATAAACCGAACGGTGGAAAGCTTACGAAGAAGATGAGGCCATAGGCTGTGATGTTCTGATTTGCCGCTTGCGGATTACAAGTAGCCAGCTGATAGCAACCTGATATATAATTCATCCATGGTAGCTGAGTCATTAATTATTGAAATGATTACTTAAGATAAACAAGCAAATATATTATACTTGGAAAAAAAAAAAACTTGAAGCCTTGAAAGCAACAATATTACACTTACTTGTTTGAGCTGTAGAACCTGCTCTGCAGAAATGTCTGCAATACATTGGTTAAAAAATTAAAAAAGAACAAAGAACACGTAAGTATAGTACACCGAATAAACAGAAAATCCTAAAAGACTGAAGGAATTTCAAAAAAAAAAACAAAAAGGTTCAAAGGTTTGAGATAACAATTAGTACCCTCTACTGCAAGGAGTTTTTTGGTTGGTCGTGGGGCAGTAAAATCCGGCCGAACAAAATATCTCTTTACCACCCAAGAAATCAGCCCAAATATCTGCTCCGCCACAGGTATGGTTTGGTTGCCCCGGAGGTAGTTGATACCGATACCTACACAAATTTTCAGATCATCAATTCCAATTCAAACCTACTAAAAACTTGATACTAAATGTGTGTGTGTATCCAACTTACGGGTCGCAAACACTAGTAGTTTCGTTGAGTGTTGCTTGAGGGCAGTAAGATCCCAACGGACAGGCTTCAAGTAATAAAACGGAGAAAACAAAATTAGAGACATTGTACATATTATTCAGTTATTTCGAAAATCGAGTAGTAGAAATAATAATAATAATAATAATAATAATAATAATAATAATAATAATAATAACAATAACAATAATAATAATAATAATAATAATAAAAAACTCACGTATCATGCAGGTAAGGCCGCGAGGACAAAAGAAGCCTTCGCAACAAGGGGAACAATCGATATCCCTAAGGGGCATGTCCTTGGATTCTTTAAGGTCGACTTTGGTGTCTTTGCCGGCGCTGCACGACCACCCGGGCTCGCAACCGGACGGCCAAGACGACAAGTTACAGTTCTTGTTAGGTTTAAGGTAGCTGGCACTTGCGGTGGCCCCAGTGTTTGCACTTTCTATTAGACTCGCGCCGTAGAACTTTACTTCCGCGGCCGTACACAATCGCTGCACGGCATCTGCATCAATGTGCTAATTTCAATATTATATTACTAATAATAAAAAGAAACAGAAATCTTGAAAAAGAATACCTAAATCCCTTACTCGCCTCTTCGAACAAAATAGACAACAATTTATGTAAAGTAATCTATCATATATTCAAAAAAGAAAAAAAAAAAAAAAAAAGTAAAAGGCCTTTTCAAAATCGCAAACCCTCCAACCTAGCTCAAACCTGGAACAATTTCATGCTTTTTAATAAGGAAGAACAAAAAAAGGCAAGTGAGGTTTCAAATCCATGCATATATAAATTCCATACCCCTGTCGGTTTTGAGGCATTCAGCCAAGAACCCTGTATTCTTGGAGAAATTAAATGCTGCATTCCACTCAGCATCCCTAACAACAAAAGATTTAAAGAAATCAGTAATTGAAACAAATACCACAAAACCTAGTTCCAGCATAATTAATTCCTCGAGCGAAACAACTTTTTTTTTTTAATGTTTTAATCGCCACATTGCTTACAAAACATCATAGAAAATAGCAATTGATGAATTTTAATTAGGACCAAATAAAATGTTAAACCAAGCTTTCGTGAGATGAGGGCTCAATTTATTTACATATCTCTTATGCAAAAGCCGAGGTGTTTGGACACGTCCGGGCCGAGATAAGCGGAGAAGTTGTTGAAGCGGCTGAACAACGCCTGCGAGAGAAGCTGCATCGCCGCCGGATTGGGCTCTTCGCCACCGCTGCCGCCGCTGCTGCCGGCGCCGCCGCCGCTGCTGCCATCGTCGTCGGTGGCGGCATGGCTCACCGATGATGCGCCCAACAAGAAACACAACGCTAACGCTAGAAATTTCATTGCAGCCATCGTGTCATTTCTGGTTCCCTTCGTATTTCTTGATAAACATTAAAGAAACCAAAATAAAGGTTCTTTTGTTTTTCTTTCTAGAGCGAGAAAATGAGGAAAATTGTCCGAAGCATGGTTTGTGGGAAGAAGAAATGGCGGGGAGGTGATTTAGGGGGTGGATGAGTTTTGACCGTCGGGTCCAAAGTATTAATGCGTTTGATTTAATTCGCTTGACTAAGATTAATGAGCTATTTAGAGGATCATTTCTAAAACAATACGTATCTTATAAGAATCTTGTATTTGTTTTTTAATTGATTATGTGTGGGAGTATAAAGTTGAAAATGCAGAGGGCCGGATTGACTGCTAAGTAAAAAGCCATGCTTATAATCGAAACCAAATGATGATCGATCTGGAATTTTTGTAAGATAAAATTTCATAAATAATAAAATAATTTGGAATGTAGATATTTTCTCACTTCGTCTTTTTAAGTTTCAAACCTAATGATTCCAACTTCTACTATTCAATTTTAAAAGAATATAATTTTAAAAAAAGACTTAAAAGTACATTTGGTGTGATTGATTGTGTTTGGGAGTGTGAAGTTGAAAACGTGGAGTTTGATTCGATGATAAGTAAAAAAAGTAATGATTCTAATTGAATTAAAATGATTATCCATCTAAAAATTTTGAAATATCAATTTTCAATACTTTCTCGGAATGGAATGTGAGATATTTCATTGCTTCATTTTAATTTCCATTTGTATTAAATTTCAAACCTAATTATTCCAATTTTCATAATCAACTTAAACAGTTAACGTGGTGCTTGGAGCTCATTTGAAGAATTGGCCAAAATTAGCCATTGATGATTGCATTAGTGTATATAGCTAACAGTTTCTTTGACTAACTCATCGTATTAAATATTTGTATAAAAGTTTTTGAGGAATAATTGAATTGATAGTTATAGTTATTTGATCGTGTCAAATGACTAACAAGAACATTAACACAATTTAACATTGCATAAATATTGTGTTAATAATAAATTATATGATGAGTATATAGTATATTGAGTAATTAAAATAACATTAAGAAAATAGATTATTCGTTATTTTAAAATTAATAAATATATAAATTCCTAAAGTGGGACTTTGACAAATAAGTACATAGCTATGAAGCACTGATACTTCTACGAGGATGTCGTACCTGCACCGAATACGATACTTCTGCGAACACGTATCAATACGTACCATAAAATGTCAGTGTTTTAAAGAAAATCTTGACTGCCTCGAATCCTGGATTTAATAAATAAAACGTAATAAGAATTTTAATTCATCCAAATATGGAACCACAAATTGATAGATATAGTACAAATATTTATAGGTTTCAAGAAAGAAATAAAATATTTTTTTATTGTATAAATAATTTACTTGTTTTATGTGTTTTTTAAACTTATCACATTTGAAATTTTAATATTTATGAATTTTTTTTTAAAAGTTAAATACGACTATATTTCAATACTATATACATGTATATATATGTATATATCTACCGTACCCGTATCTTTAAAATTTTAACACATGACGTATTTTCGTACACGTATCGTATCGCATCAGTGTCCCGTACTCGTATTAGTGCTTCATAGGTACATAGTAGATGACATTCTGTTCACTAAACCGTACATAATTTTTGCCCATTACGTTTTTTACATATTCTTTACACGTAAGTTTCTTTGACAATTTTGCCCCTGATTTTTCCCTCAAATTTCGAGAAAATATATTTTGTTCACCGCGATAATATTACCACAACCAATAATACTAAGATTGCCGCCATGCAATAATAAGATTATCACATCCAATAATTTTCATGACTAGATATCGAATTAGTTTTTAATTACTACTTTTTTGTTTGAAAATTCACCCATGTTTTGTCAACTAAACAAAACTAATTTTTCTAACATAATAATCATAGTACACATTTTCAGCAGTTATGTCTTAAAAAATTAAACAATCAAGGAGAGAATTATCACAACCACTAATAAGATTAATAGACTGTGGCTAATAATAAAATTTCCACAGGTAGTAATAAGATTATCACAATTGGACATCATGATTTCAATTATTATCTGCTCAAGTAAGCTATTTATAACTAGTTTAACACCCGTGTATTACACGGAATTTATAAAAAATTAAATATAAAAAGTATTTGTGAAAATTATAAAGTTTTAAATTTAAAATAAAAAACTGAAAGGATGTGTTCTCAACCCGTGTCCTGTTCAGTTTATTCATTATTATAATTATTGATTAATATTATATTTTAATGTTTAAATGAAATTCGTTAATAATTATATTTACATACTTATAAAAATTCAAAAGATGCCACATTTTCAACCCATCTCTAATCTATATAAATTAATTATTATTAAATTATTTTTATATTTTATGTTTAGATTAATTTTGTTAGTAATTATAGTTACATACTATGAAAAATTCAAAGGTGTCATTCTCTCAAGCCTTCTCGCATTGGGTCATTGTCTAATAAATGTTAATTAATTAATATTATATAATTTTTATTTTTTTATATTTAGATTGAGCTCATTACTAATATTTAGTTACATACTCCAATTATTACAAATATATCATAATTTACATATATAGAATATTTAAACTTTCAAAATTAAATTATTTCAACTTTTATTATAAATAAAATTTATTTACTTATTTTCATAATAATTTTTTCTTATTAAAATTATTTCGTATTTAATTTGTCTTTTAATTAAAATAGTTATTTTTTTCCTACTAATTATATACGACTTATTTATGTTATTATATTAGGAGTATAAAAGAAAATTATTGAATTAGACAAAATATAAAAAAAACTATATTAAGTTAGGCTAAATATAATAAAAAGAAAATATTAAATTAGGCAAGATACAACAAAAAAATATTAAATTAGGTATAAACTAAGCTCGGATGACACGTAAGCAACCGAAACACCAAGAAATTTTTATTATTCAAGCGAAGCATAAAAATAAGACACATACATTAGGAGGATTTCGCATAAATATATAATTATTTAACAGCCGTGTATTATACGGGACTTATCAAAAGATAAATATAAAAAATATTTGTGATAATTATTTAATTTTAAATATAAAATAAAAATTAAAATAAAGTATTCTTTACCCGTTTCTTTTACATGTCTAATATATTTATTAATTATTATAAATATTAAATAATTTTGTATTTGATGTTTCAATTAAATTCATTAATAATCTTAGTTACATACTTACAAAATTTTAAAAGGCGTCACATTCTAAACCCGTGTCTAATATCTATTTTATTAATTATTATTATTAAATTATTTCACATATTAATGTTTAGAATAAATTCATTAATAATTATTAGTTACATACTTTGAGATATTAAAAAAATATCATACTCTAAACTCGTGTCGCATTGTACAGGTGTCTAATCAGTGTTTATTAATTATTAGCATATAATTTAATATTTTTTATATTTAGATTGAATACATTACTAATATTTTGTTACATACTTAAACTATTGTAAATAATTTATATTTTACCTATATATAATATTTAAAACTCCAAAAATAAAATTATTATAAATTATATTATCAATAAAACTTATTTAATTATTTTCATAATAAATTTTTTTAATTAAAATTATTACATATGTAGTTTTTATTTTAATTAAAATAACTAATTTAGATATTATCTACTAATTATATATGACTTATTTCTATTTTTATATTAGGAGAGTCAAAGGAAAGTATTGAATAAGAAAAATATAATAAAAGAATTAAATTAGGTAAGATACAATAAAAAGAAAAGTATTAAATTATGTAAATATTAGGTTCGGATGACACATAAGCAAACGAAGCACCAGAATTTTTTATTTGTCAATCGAAGCATACGAATCAAACACATAGGTTAGGAGGATTTTGCATTAATATATAGGGTAGATAATACAATAATTATATTACACATTCCAATGATCATATTTTAGTAGGCCTTGAGAGGCAACCTATTCCCTAAATGCCCTATCTATTGTTCATGTCTTATTTAGGGTGGAACTGGGATCATTCGATGCTACCGTTAGGGTACTACCTTAACTCACTCAATATTTGACAAGTGCCCATAGTTATGGCTATGGACAAGTTCTATTTTCTATGTACCAATCAAGGTATAAATAATTTGATAGAATAAAATAAAATTATAATTCTCAGACTATGGACAAGTTATATTTCCTATGTACCAATCAAGGTATAAATAATTTTGATAGAATAAAATAAAATTATAATTCTCAGACAAGGATAGAATTATCACAACCACTAATAAGATTCATAGACTGTGGCTGATAATAAAATTTCTACAGGTGAGTCGTACAAATTGCTCCTTTCAAAATTAAAATCAGTTTACAACGTGTGTCTACGTTTTGAAAGCAAGTTCGCCCGCAAGAGAACGGGGTTACTGTAGACTGGCAAGTTAAACCGAGTCAAATTCCCAGGGAGTGAAAATACGGAGTCGACGGTGTTTATTATATCGAAAATCACAAATTCTAATTCTAACCACACAATCGAAAGGGGATTTTGATTTGATTATTTTAAACAAACTCGATTTTAAAACTTATCTTGCAACGAGAGTGTTAATCTCTATGCAAGAACTTAACACCGAATTTAAAAACAAAATTATGAATTATTTGAAAACTTAACAAGAAGATTAAACTACGAATTGTCATTCAAGCGTTTTATCGAACATATGAAAAGCATTAACGAGTTATACTCTTAGTAAGAACAATTACCAAACTAACAACTAAATAATACTAAAAATATGATCAAACTAATTATCCAACACAAAGCATGTAAAACTAGTTAAGTAATTTCATTCACCAAAACAAYTATTATTATTTCAAAACCAAATATCAAGGGGAAAATATTCACCAAATGGATTAGAAACTACGAATTATAAATAGAGTTTAGAAAATACTAAATTCAAACGAAAGATTGATCAACTTGAAAAGTGAAAGCTAGCTAACTCCAGCGATTCTGGAGGAATGGTCTTCTATGCTTACGAATCCGGAAGCTTGTCACGAACCCCAGACTACTACGTTCTTCAAGATGAATGATGAACTAACGAAACCGATCTAACTCGTATCGAATTGCCGTGAGGGCTCTAATGTATCAAGTATTTCCAGAATCCTAAGATATGTAAAAGATATATGAAAGATCTCAAAGATGACTTTTTGCTGACATTCTCCTCTCTTTTGTAGCTTGAAAACCCCCTATTCATTACCTGCGTAACTGAAGATATTTTGAAAATCCAAGTTTGTAATGCTTGCATCCGGCCGGATGGTCTGAGGAATCCGACCGAATGGGGGTCTTTGCCATCTAATCTGGTCGGATGTCAGATCCATCCGACCGGATGAGTGTCCTTGTGGATACTTCTGAGCACTGACTTTCTCGTCCTTGTCTCTCGATTCTCGTAACGGCTTACGAGCATAATCTTCTCGAAATCCTGAACTCGTCAAGCGCTCTAGCTACATGAGAAAACACAGAAAATATCTCAAAAGGACCAATTAACGAACGAAAAATCAGAAAGTTAAATAAAAAGATGTAGAATGCAAAATCATGAAAAACAGCCTAATCTCAACCCGAAAAAGATAACAAAACGACCCAAACATGACTTGAAACATATACAAATACATAAAAAATACGTACAAATCAACAGGTAGTAATAAGATTATCACAAACAGTAATCATTATAATTGGACATCATCCATG
>BMAC01000765.1:403746-414898 GCA_014905375.1 Phtheirospermum japonicum
CCAATACCTCATGTTCAATCGGGACATAGATCGCGAAGGGATCGTACTGTACATATAAGCTATATCATATATTATATATATATATATATATAATTATATATATGTTTTAACAAAGTGCATGCATGCATGTGTATAATATATATATATATATAGTAAATGTAGTATGCTGTATATATACATATATTATATATATGAGTTTGTTATATGTATATATATATAATTAAATATATGATTAATATATTAATATATATATAAGTGTTATATATATGTTGATATATTAATATAAATATGTATATATAATTATTATATATATGTGTAATATATTAAATAGAAACCGATCATGCTCGTTTGATTTTGTGAAAATCGAATTGTTTCATTTATAAAGTAATTAAAAATATTGTTTGAATTAATTGAAATTAAAATAGGCCGTCGTCAATTTGAATCCGATTCAAATTCCTTTTATTTAAAATTTTTGTTTTCCGCTGCGCGACGGTACCATCAGATCCCAACATTCACCTGAGGCAATGCTGGTTTATAATGTTGTTAGCAATAAAAAGCAACATTGGATCAAGTCACTGAAATCATAAAGTGTTCTGTTTTAACCTTTTAGGTCATGATTTTTAGGCATCCCGTAGGACATTCATACTTTGTGAAGATGCCATCTTGCTGTGCGTTCTGTTGTTTGTGCTCGTGTCCATCTTGAATTCTCTTAATCTTGTTTTGAATCTTGCTAACCGCGTGTTTCAGTGGTGTTATAATCGGAGGATTGGACAGGTAATAAGAGGTTAATTTGGCGAGTGAAAAATTGCTTTGCAAAGAATTTGTTCAACTATGGTGATGGTTTATAAAAATCTAGCTCTATCTCGGTTTTAATTTGTAGTTGGGATTTGTGATTTTTAATAAGAGATAGTGGGCTATTTAAGCATAGAGATCGTGTGTCATATTTTGAGAAAGAGTGGGGGGGTTATTTTTTAACTTTACTTTGCTCATCCCCTTCTTATCTATTGCTTACGGATTTTCCATATTGACAAAGTTAAGGTTTTTAGTTTTTCTTTCTCCAAATCTTACTGCCTACGACACTCGATTTTTTGTTTTTAGTTGTTTTCAATCTCTTGCAGAATATCAAATTCACCATCACCCAGCAAAGCTCTGGAAACATATTGTGCGTCTAGCGAATAAGAAAACTCCACCCAAAGAGAGAAAGGTAGAAGTCCAAAGCTGCCGTGTCAGCCCATGTTGGTTCTGGTGTTGTGTCACCGAAACCAACATCCCCTGCAGACAATCCTGCCGCTTCTCCAAGCTTCAATTCTGATATGTTTCATCTGCAAGTGCACAGATTCCTTTATCTGCCTCCGACCACTCTGCTAGCTCTGATGAGGCTCCGTCTCAAGCTGTCGAGATTGAAGACATGGAACCAATCTCCACGAGGTTCTTGGCGAGTGAAGCTGAAGAGCTGTTATTGGGATTTCAAAATCGAGGCTTGATTACTGAGCGTCGAATCCCCCATTGGTGTTTTCGTGAAGCAGAACCTGATTACCTTCTTTAGGCACCAAGGCGCCTCTTCGAGCTGGTGTCATGTATGATGTTGGTTCTGGTATTCCAAACATCAGTACCAACATGGTTTATTTTTCTGCTCCGTTTGTCCGAGCCCGAATTACTTTGTTTGATAACCAGGTTGCACAGCTCCATGCGCTTCGGGACTCGTTTGTTGAGGTCCTTTTGCTTTTAGAACAAAAAGGGGGAGAAGAATGTAGAAGACGCTGCTGTGAATGTGATTAATGGTTACTTCATTTAGGGGGAGTTTCTAATTCAGGGGGAGTTTTTACTCTTTTGATTATTTTCATACTTCTTGGGTATTTTGTCCAGAAAGGCAAAAGGGGGAGATTGTTGAGGAATTTATTCTTGGGATTAATTCTTTATTTAGTTGTTTGCCTTTCTTGGGCACAAAATAAGTTAGAAAACTAGATTTAGGAATATATTGTGTTTCCTAGTTTATGTACAAGACTTTAATTATTCCTAGATTGTGATTAGGATTTGTTTTTAGGTATTTACCAAGTTTATGACTTTAGGACTCTTCTATTTAAGACAATACAAAGCCAAGAGAAGTAGGCACCTTGGATCGATCTTTAAGCACGAGATTTTGAGACGCAAGGCACGACGCAAGATGCACAAGAAAAGAAGAACACGAAGAATTACTTGGAGCCAACGTTCGTGATAAACAAGATCTTTGAAGTTGCATGACCGACGAAGAAGATCTTGTCATTCTGGAAACAAGTATTTAGTATCAAGTTTCTTGATATTTAGTTCTCATATATTACTTTATATTTTGTATTGAACTTAAAGAGAAAGTAATATAGTTTTCGGGTTTGTACACCCAAGTTCACAAGTACTTTTACTTGTGAACTGAATTTGTTTAATCGTGTTCTCGTATTTTAATTTTCGCTGCATAAATTTAATTTACTCTGGTTGATGTTGTTAACTGATGTTGGTAACATTGATTAACAACATCGTGAATCTGAGAATTATTCTTATATCCATAGACCTTCTAATTTTACAGAGATACTTGAATATCAAAAGAAAATACGAGAAATCCTAGTTGATATTTAAAAATGAGTCAAAGCCCTTGTAACTAACCCAAGTTCATTCGGAGTAAGACGACGTATAACTTTCGGGACGGAAGCCCTCTTACATCCAAAGGAGAAACCAACCGAGGTTATAAGACAACCAACGGAGGAAGAATAAATGGTGGCTATTATGAAAGTAACTCCATTAAATCTTAAGAAATAATGGAGAAAATCAATATTGAAGATGTACACGACTTTGTCGAATCCTTCATAGGAATGGGTATTGTAAGTCTATAAATGAACTCAGAAGAGTCTTCGGCCCTAGTTCCAAGAAATGCTCCTGCACCACCACCAACAAGTTTCAATTTAGGTGAAAGTATGACTTCACATGAACCAGTACCAGACGCACCAATACCACATGTCAGGGATTTCACCATAAAAGGAGAACATACAGATATAGTAGATACCAGGAAACATTCTCTAAGGCCCAATATTCTCAACACGCCATACGGGAAGTCCCAACTTGACCATATACATCCATATGGGTTAATATTAAATTTAGATATTTCGGATTTCAAGAATAGAGAGATATTGATAGATGATTGGGCATCCGCAATGCGAATCGTGGCTGAAGCTCTCGGTCTTGAAAATAAAGGGTACATTTTACTCCTAGAGATGATCCTTGAAGAATTTGTAAAGATCGCGTGGGATTTAACTAGATTAGATATAAAAATGGGAGTTATATCAAGAGAATCATTAAAAGGGATAGTCGATAATATGGCCAAATTATTTAAAATACATTTTATTGACACATGATATTCTGAGGGGATGGAAGAGGAAAAATAAAGAAAATACCGACAAGCCCTCGATTGCTTTGAACTACAAGATATTTTTCATGTGGATGAATACATCCAGCTATTCACCAAGTACCAGTGGAAAGCTAAGGTGAACAACTTGGAGAGAAATGTTATATGGATATGATTTCTAGAAGGATGTCATTTCTAAAATCCAAGTTAGGGAGTGCTGCCACCAGGCAATACTTCATAAGAATTACAAGAGAATTAAAGTAATTAATAATCGGTTCCTCTATATTGTTAAAGTGTCACCAGGCTCAACTGCAACTGAGTATTCAGATCCCCCTTATGAGATCCTTGATTTTTTTTACTGGAGAGGTGTCGAGTTCCTCGAGGCCCTTTGCTGATGATCCTCCTCTCACCCTAGCTCATGCGGATCAGCCTGAATCTGAACCAGATTTTATCTTCGAGTACTCTCCTGATACTTCTAATGAGATACCTATTCGTGATTTTTTGACCTCCGTGAAGGCTGCAAAGAAGAAGCCCAGGGCCCCTTTGTTTGTTGCTACTCAACAAGATGATGTTGGTTCTGGTGACATGTCACCAAATTCAACATCGCCCATTGCTGCTCCCATCTCTTCCTCTAGCTCAGATTCTACTGCTGATTGTTACTCCTTCCCGGGCCACGTCTCCTCCATCTGATTCAGAAGGTGATATGGGTAATCTCCTACCTCTGACGATGTAGAGATTGAAGACTTGACTTCAATATCTGAGAGGTTTTTATCCTCCAAGGCCGAGGAGTTGTTCTTCAACTATCATCTTCGTGGGATGATTGATGAAAGGAAAGTCCCCGTGAAAGTTTTAAATGACAGAATTTGATTGAGTTTTTCGAACATCGAGGTATGTATTCCACGGTGTCTACTGCAATGCCCTTTGTTAGAGATGCTGTCATGGAGTTTTATGCATATCTTCTTCCCTCTACTGCTGCTCTCGATTCTTTGAATTACGGGAAAGTGTTCATCCATAGGCATGTTTACCATTTCACTCCGGATTTGATTAATGAGCTTTTTCGAACTGAGGCATACTATGGTGACTCAACTGTTGACGACATGGATGAGGTCATCCAGTTTTTGTCTGGTGGGTTGTTGAACAAGTGGCGTGAACATCTGCCCAGCAATAGGTTGTCTCCCTTTACTCGGTTTTGTATAAGGTGGCAATCTTCAACTGGGTGCCCACAAAGAATGCAACGGTTTTGACCCGACCGCAGGCTCAGTTCTTATTTAAAACCGAGTAAAGGGAGACAAGTTCACGCCAGTTGAAGATTGACACCTTATGCAAAACCTGGTCGGAGATAACTTGATTCCCTTTACTCGGTTTTGACCTGGTCGGGGAATCAAGTTCAATTTTGGTCAACAGGTGTTTGATGCCATAACCAGGTCTGCCACAACCAAAACCGCTTCCTCTCTTTGTTTTCCATCTCTTATTTATAGCATTCTGGAGAATCAAGGCCTTACGCCTTCTAGAGATGATGTCATGACTGGAGAAGCAGAATGGTTCACCTTACGTGGCCAGCACTTGGCTGGGGCACGTATCATCGATCTCCCTTGGCAGGCGCCCATTCGGGCTGGCGTTGCTTCTGGTAATAGGTCTGACGTTCCCAACACAGGTCCCAACATGGTTCGTCTTCCTTCTCAGGCTGTGCGTGCTCAAATTACTCCACTGGATGCCCAAATTGCACAGCTCCAAGCCCTGCGTGGTTCCTTGTTGGAGGCCCTTTTGACTTCTGAACAAAAAGGGGGAGAAAATGACGCTGATGACGCTGACGATAGTGACGATGCTGGTGACGATGCTGTTGATGGTGAGGCTACCAAGGTGTTGTCCATCTTAGCCAGTGAGAATAGGAGGAAAAGGATTCGTTCAAGGAACAAGAAGCTGAAGAAAATGAGGAAGTTGCTAAGAAAAAGGAAAGTTGAGGGTGAAGGAACCTCGACGTCCCCTCGTCGATCAAAGAGGATTCGTGGTCTTTGAGTTCCTAGGAATTTGGTTTATTATCTATTTTGATTTATGGTTGAAAAATAATGGTTTATTTTGATGTTGGTTTGTTTAAACTATGTTTATTTGTTTAGGGGGAGTTGTTCAACTTAGGGGGAGTTTTAAGTTTGAATTTTTATTTCTTGCATCGTTAGTATTTTGTCCAGAAAGGCAAAAGGGGGAGATTGTTGAGAGTTTTATTCTTATCAATCTTGTCTTTTTAAGTTGTTTGCCTTTCTTAGACTTAAAATAAATTAGGACTCTAGATTTGTTTCCTAAGTGAGTTTAGGACTTTATTTAGTTTCCTTAGCTTTTGTCTAACTTGTTTATCAAGACTAGGAGTCTTGATTATTTAAAGAAAAGATATCGACGCAAGAGAGACACAGCTTTTGAAAGAGGCAAGATGTTTTTCAACAAGCAGAACACGAGCAAGAGATCGACTTGGAGCTACGATTCAGTATAAGGAAATCATCAAAGTTGCGTGACCAATGAAGAAGATCATCTCAAGCGTAGTGATAAGTATTTTTGTATCAAGATTTGATGCAATTGGTTTTCATATATTACTTTGCTATTTTGTAATTGATCTTGAACAACAAATAAGTAATATAGTTTTCGGGTTTGACTTCATTCAATCTCTTTTATTCCGTTGGTGTTAAAACATCAATTATAACATCTGTTGTGTCTTGCAGTTCATACTTTCCAAACTGATTGATGTTAGTTCTGGTGATAGTTATCACAAAACTTAACATCATTTTTCAAAATCGTAAATCTACAAAACTACAAAAACTTTACCCAAATTTAGCAAGAATATGATAATCACTTTTTATTTTCAAGTAATTGCTCTCGTCCCATGAGTGCTGATTTGCACGTTTTTTTTACGTGTTTTTGTGTCGTGTTTGCATGTGTTTTGCTTGCTTTTATGGAAATTAGGAGTCGAATTGGTCTATTTTGTTAGTTTTAGGTTTTTGTATCATTTGCGCAATCTTCTATTATGTTTTCGTAGTTTTTTTATTCGTTTTTATATTTTTTATCGTAGAATGACCAAGCGAGACCCGCGCAAGTTTGGGGCATTCCATTCGACTCACTATGGAACGTAAAAGTGAAGACAAGCAAGGGAACATAGCGCAATCAAAGAATGACAACCGGTGGACAGCTGGAGCAAAAAATGAGAAAACTGAGCCGGGAGCAACCATGTCAGTCAATCGACTGGCATGCAGTCAATCAACTGCTATTCCAGTCGATCGGCTGAACAGGCATAAATCGACTGCTTGGCATAAAGTTTGTCGAAGGATGGAGCAGTCGATCGACAGGGTTTCCGTCAATCGACTGGTAGTTAGTCGATCGACTGCGACGCAGGAAATTTTGTAGTTTTGACCCGTTTTGATGATTTTGCACCTTCGTCCATGTATATATATCCTAGCCCTTTCTCTACCAAATCTTATCCTTCCTTGGTGTTTTTTTTTACTTGTTCAATCTCCTCCAAGCCAACTTTCACTATTTCATTGCTCTAGCTTTTAAAACCCTAGCTAGCTTTAGTTGGTTGTTCTTAGCAAGTGTGGGAGAAAGTGACACATCCTCATTTGTGGCATTTGTTATTTTGAAACTTTGATTAACCCTTTGAAGATTGTAGCAAACTTGAAGCTTTTGTGTTGAATGCAAGATTGGTAGTAATATTTCTCTTTTATGTTGTGTTGTAGTTGTTTTGTTTCATTTGCTTTTGTGTTGGTTGGTTGATTTGTAGTTCATGTTGTTTTTCATTGCATTTTCAATTCTCACTTCCATCTTCTAGTTTTTCCTAAATCTCTTCTTGCATAAAACTCCATTGTAGCATGTAATGAAGTTTTTTACCCAATTTGTTCACACAAGCATTTGCTCTTGAAATTTATATGGAACTTTTCCTTTTTAAATAATTTGACTTCTACTCATTTAATGCCCTTTGACCCCTTTAAGTTTTAAAGCCTTGTTTTTCCCTCCAAATTCTCTTTCATTTACAAGCTTTTTTTAGTTTAGTAAGTTTTTAATTTATTTAAGGCTTTTAGTTAGGGTTTAATTACTTTCACTAAAATTAGTTGATTTCAAGCAAGCTTTTAACTTTCTTAATCTTAGTCTTAATTAGTATTTTTAAAGTTTTCATTTCAATTCAAGTATTAGCATTAAAAACTCAACTCAACCCAATGACTTATTGCTTTCTTAGATTATATAAGTTTAATTAAGATTACTAAGAGATTGAGTAAAAACACCGACCGTTGATCATATCTATCCTCGAGAGACACGACTCGGGAAAACTTACCGTTCTACAATCGACTTTGTACTATTGCGGAGAAGATTTCTAAAACTAGAGTGCTAAGAGTTCTTCGATCAAGTGACACTAAAATAAAATAAAGATTTTTGATCATCTCAACACTCTATGTTAAGACATCACATAATGGCATAAGAATCTTTTCCCAGGGGAAAAAAAACAGGCATAACTCTAAATGGAGACAAAGCAAAATTGGGAAAACTTATAAAACAGCTTCGTAAGTAGTTTCTCACCTCTCCATATTTGTGCATTCTGACATAAAACAATACACAGATGTCGAAACTCCATAGAGAATAGAGATCATCTAAATATTTTGTATATTTATGGTTCTACAAACTGCAAATCCAATAACCAACAGTCGGTCAATCAAGGTAAATGCACAGGCCCTCATTTACTTGATTTACGATCAGCAACTTAATATTTTTATTCAAGGTTATTTCACTCAACTCCAAACTTCTCAAATCTAACGGTCTCTTCTTACAAGTCCCGCATCAAAACGTTGTTAACGAATACATCATCTATATTTTCTTGTATCTGCTTTCCACCAAACCTAAGGTAAAAGAGAAAAGAAAAAAAAAAATCAAAGATAATAAAAGTATCTAAAAAATATTATCTGAATAAACTCAATGAAAAAAAATAGTTAATAGGCTTTAAAATTCAGAAACACATAATAAACATGGCATTAAGCTCGATCTATTTAAGGGCCACATAGTCGGATTGGAATCCGAAAAATCCAAATCCTCAAACAAACATATCCTTAAAATTTAAATATTAAACCTAACATATTAACATATTCAATTTATTTTGTTACAACATTCTTGTTTTTCTCAATTAACTTCATGAATATGTAGTTTTATTTTTATATGTACAATTTGAATGTCAAATTGTATATTTGAAAATGATTAACTCGATATATTTATCTAAAATAGATACAATTCATGAACAAAATTAAACGTTGAATAATTATCATAGCACCAATACATATTAAATTATTGAAATAATATTTACTTTAAAGGAAAATATTTTTTGAATCAGAATTATTGGTGCCAACAGAATTGTACCCCTTAACTATCAAGTCAGTTTAGAAAATATGTTGAATCCCATAGAAAATCTTGTTGATATTCCTTTTATCTAAATTGTGAAGATAATTCAGAGATTATTTAGCTCCAAAAAAACAAAGAAACAAAAGCGCAGTAAAATTACCTTCTGAACATGAAGTTACATTTGAAGAATCGAATTGATATCTATACCAACGTGTGCCACCAACTGGCTATTCTTGTATCTGTACTGGGGCTTGCAGCGATATTTAATTTCGATCGTTCCTAAGAGACCCAATACATAAAGAATTCAGTCAATACGCTTTAATAGATTTACATGCAAAAGTTTAAGTGTAGATATCAAAATTCAATATTGAAATAGAAGCTTCAATACCTTATATTATGGCATATCATCATACATATTCACCTTTTGACAATAAAATATTATCATTTGTCCTTTTGAGATACTTGGAAAGCCTGTGATTCTAATGAGAATAAACATTAAATTAAACCACCCATGTTATGTGCTAAACTATAACTACCAAAAGCCATCGCTCTTTTTTGGGACAAATTACTTGATATCTAGCGATATTTGACCAATGCCATCTAGAACCAAATTAGAAGAAACTGTCATTTGCTAGTACAAAATGAGTTAACAGAGCTAGTCCAAAAATAGCAGTACATTGTTGATTCACAACTATAAACAAAATTAGACAATGTTCCTTTTGTAGAGAATATATAATTTAACGAACCGAGAAAAATAGTATTTAAACTCCTTCTGCTCAATCACATGTTTATCTCCTTATTCCCCCCAAAAATGACAATGCACAATTCCAAATAAAATGAATACACAATGCAGAATCCTTCAATAGATTTGAACCAAAAAACTTCCAATACAAAATCCTCAATGAATCAAAATTCTGAATACACAATTCAGAATACTCCAATGGATTCGAAACTAAAATTCGAACAAAAATAGAAATATTATAAAAAATAAATAAAATGAAAGTGAATCGATACCTGCAATGAATTTGATCTGGGTAGCAAAGCCTTTAATGGATTTTTGCCAAAACATAGAAATACAGAATCTGTAAGATTCGAACCAAAATAAATAAATAAAAAATAGAATATCTACCAAAAAACAAATGAAATCAGATCGATACCATTAGTGAATTCGACTTGGATAGAGGATCCTTAATAGAATTCTATAGAAAATGACAATTGACAATACATAAACTTTAAAGTTCGAACCAAAATCAATTAAAAAAACAAAGAAAGAAAATATGCCCAAAAAATGAAAGCCAAGAAAAATGCACACACACACACACACAATAAAAAAAAAATCAACTATGAAGGGAAGAAAAATTCCAGATAGGGGTTGTGGCTAACTTTCTCATAAAAAACCTTAGTTTCTTATGGTTCAAAATTTACAAATACAAACCACTTATTTGTAAAAATGAAGGTTTTCAAAGAAACATCAGAAGTAATTTGAAAAAACAAAACAAACCGAAAACAGTGCTAACCCTAAATCGAAATTGAAATATAATTTCAGATCTTGTAAATATAATACTTGAAAGAGATTTGAAAATATCGATCAATTCCAAAAAAAAAATCATCAATCCCAAATTACTGAACCCATCACAGAGGAGCTATCAAAAATAAAAATCAGAAATAGCATAATCTGAAAATAAAGTTTAAACAATCAAACACAAAGAAAAACAAGAAATTGGGTACCAAATCAAATGATTTTGGGTTTAACATTTAATTTTCATTTCGGGATTTAAACAAGATGTTCGGTAAAAAAAAAACTTTGATAAACAATCGGGATTTCAGATCTTAATTCATGAATATATACATACAAATATGATTCCAAATCCCTGATTGTTTGTAATATAAAAAAAATCAACTTATAAATCGAATATAAGAGAAAATTTGAAACAGATTTCATGAATCGAGATTTGAATATTGAAATAAACACATCCAAGAAAAAAATATGGATCTGGAATAAATGAACACAATCGCTTTGATCTATTTTGTTTGGGACCAAGTCTCCTGTGTGATGGTCACATGTATCATTTATCATATGACGGAGCCTTATATTTATTCAGACCCGGATTTGACCCATCAAATTGGGTCGGATTAGGCAAATTTATTGAGTTTGTGGCTCCGTCACATGACATAAGACCCGTTTGACCGTCACATTTGAGTTTTTGCCTTTGTTTGGAATAGATTCCATGAATCGAGATTTAAAGATTTTTGTTTGGAAGAAATTTGAAGAGGTGTGGTGAGTTAATTGAGAACTGATTAGAATAATGAACTTTCATCCGAACTCAATGATGAAGAACGGACATTACATTGCGGCCTCAATTTTTCTGTAAAACTTTGAGAGTGTTTGGATTATGCTGTCGATGGCTGAAAGCATAAATC
>BMAC01000765.1:419372-438622 GCA_014905375.1 Phtheirospermum japonicum
CCATCCATCAAGAGCTTGAAGATTGAAGACTCAAGATTCAAGATCTAAGCTTTCTTTTCTCTTCTTATCTTAGAACTATGCTTTTCTTATTTATTTTTCTTCTTTTATTTCATGAATTCCATTAGAGGGTAATTATTTTATCTAGTCCTAGGGATGTTGAAACCCTCGTGAGATTATATTTTAATTAATTTATGCGTATTTCTTTCGTTCTTCATATGAGATTGCTTGTGTTATCTTGTTTACATATCATGATTGCTTATTTCATGACATGATTGCTAAATTCTTGGTTTGGATTGGCCACCTAAATTAGGGATTTGGTTATCAATTGCTAGAAAGAGGACTGCTTCCCGTGTAATTGTCGTAGTTTTGATTTCTCTGAAGCAACTAATGGTCGCATATCATTAGGGGTAACACAACATAGGTTGAATAAACCGAGCTTATGTGTTTATTGCTTAGATTAACCTATTTGCCTGGTTTTTAATGCTGTTATTGGGTTGAATCTAGAGAGCTTATTCTAGGTTATTCAATAATTAGAATCAATTAAAGAGCTTATTTTAATTGAGTAAACGGTAAGGGTGAATTCGAGTAACAGAGCTTATTGTTACTTATGATTTTTAGTTTCATATGATGAGTGGATTTTATATTGCAATTGGTTAAATGAATTGAACGAGGGTGGAAACTGAACTAGGACTGGAAAGTTATTTTATTATTTGTTATTTTCTTATTTGTTTCGTTTAATTGTTTTCTTTAATTATTTAGTTTTCTTAGATTAGTTAATATTTTTTACCCCCATTTTCTTTGTTTAGCAAAATACGAATTATCACAAATTAATCCACACTCCTCGTGGGATCGACCCTTGCTTACCACTGCTACTAGTTAGTAGAGGAAAGTCGAGGAACTCTTTTAAATATTATTTTTGACGCTTCAACGACGAGCGGTCAGTTCGCTTCAATTTCTAAATATATACTCTTTGTAAAACCAGTTATTATTTTTACGTTTATTTTGGGGACTTTATCAAAATATAATATATTTCCAATCGGGTCATATTCTACCGATTACACACCGATGACTTTCAATTCCACCTTATCTAGATTATTTTAAATAATAATCAATATTCTATTAAAGTCTATACCAAATTTAACATCATATTGGTTATTCAAAACCCCCGGTGTAGAGACACAAATTAATTCAAGTTCTCCAGCAATCAATCAACGTATTCGTAATACTACTATTAATCCAAAAGCACATGGACTTGTTAGACTAAACAATAGGAATGCGGTGCATGCACTTATTTAAACTTCATCCATCTAGATGCAAAAATACATAGTTTTATTGGTTAAAATTGATTAATGTTTATAGCTCTTAACAATTGCATACTGTAAAATTATAACTATTATTTTTAGGTTTTCGGCTTTACGATAACGATTCATTTGATCTGCAAATTTGTTCCACAGTGTACAATCCATCTTCTACTAAATATAAAAAATATTTGTGAAAATTACAAATTTAAAATAAAAAATCAAAAGGATGTGTTCTCAACCCGTACCCAGTTCCATTTATTAATTATTATAATTATTAATTAATATTATATTTTAATATTTAGATTAAATTCATTAATAATTATATTTACATACTTATAAGATTTCAAAGATGTCACATTTTCAACCCGTCTCTAATCTATATTAATTAATTATTATTAACTCATTTTATATTTTTACGTTTAGATTAATTTCATTAATAATTATAGTTACATACTTTAAAAAATTCAAAACGTGTCATACTCTCAAGCCTTCTCGCATTGTGCTATTATCTAATAAAATATTAAATTATATATATATATATATATATATATATATATATATATATATATATATATATATATATATATATATACACACACACACATATATATTAGATTGAATTCATTACTAATATTTAATTACATACTCCAATTATTGCAAATATATCATAATTCTTTAGAAACTCCAAAAGAAGGATTGCTCGCCATGGATTGTTAATAGATACGAAAAATATGGATATGGAATACTCAAAAGAAAACTGACGACTCATTTGAATTGCTATGAAGATCGATATTGGGGATATGTATTTATAAGGGTGGTTTAAGGACGTATGAAATTAGGATATTAAGGGAGTGTGAAATTGTGATATGTATTATTAGGATTATGATTATAATGAAATTAAGTATATTTTTCTGAGTAGGATTATTACGTTTCTTTTTTTTTTTTAATTTTATATTGTTAGGCCTTTTATTTTAGGTTATTTTATTTTAGGTTGTTTTATTAATTTTATTATTAGGACTAAGATATTAAGGAAATTAAGTATATTTTTAGGATTATTATATTTTTTTATTTTTTTAATTAATATTATTAAGCTATTTATTTTAGGTTATTTTATTAATTATATTATTGTGGTTATTATAATATGATAAGGTAATTAGTATATTATTAGATTATGTTTCTTATTTTTTTATTCCATATTATTAGGATTTTATTATAGTTTGTTTAATTATTTATATTATTGGGATTATTATATTATGATAAGATAATTACTATATTATTAGATTACGTTTATTATTTTTTTAAATGTCATATTATTAGGCTTTTATTTAGGTTATTTTATTAATTATATTATTAGGATTAAGACTATAAGTAAATAAAGTATATTTTTAGGATTATTACGTTTATTAATTTTTTTAATTTCATATTATTAGGCTTTTATTTTATGTTGTTTTATTAATTATATTATTAGGAATAAGATTATAAGAAAATTAAGTATATTTTTAGTGATTGTTTAGTAATAACATCATTGACATACTACATTGAATTCATGCACTTACTTTGGCATTTTCTCAAGTCCCGTATCAATGGGTACTCTCTTGTCCCTTATGAATTAATTTTGAGCATCATAAAGAGTCCTGTCTGCGTATTTTAACTACATATTATTAAGCCTTTATTTTAAATTATTTTATTAATTATATTATTGGGGTTAGTATATTATGATAAGGTAAGTAAGTATACTATTAGACTACGTTTCTTATATTTATAATTTCATATTATTAAGTTTTGATTTTAGGCTGTTTTATTAATTAATTATTGGGGTTATTAAATTATGATAAGGTAATTAGTATTCTATTACGATACATATTTTTCATAATTTATTGATATATAAGGAAAAAGATTATTGTATTAAATTAAGTGTATACGAGGCTCGAATGACACGTAAGCAATCGAAACACCAAAATTTTTATTTGACAAACGAAACATACGAAATAGACACACAAGATATGAGAAGTTTGCATTAATATATAGGGCAGACGTGTGTGGTGTGTATATCAATATCGCATTTGCGGATAGCCACACCCAGTTTGATTAGACAGGTCACACTCGAGTTACTTATTTCGGCCCAAATTGATCTATTGATAGTCCTATATGGCATTGTTTATGATGCCCAAATGGGCCTAATTTACAGCCCAAAACAATACAAGAAAATTGACTTTCCGCTCATGACACTTGAAACATTAATGATGCATATCAACTTTCACAGGTCCATTGTGTGTATTGAACTAAAAACCTGTGTTTGTAGGCCCACATCTAAGTGAACATACTCTACCACCGGAGGAGGGCGGCGATGTATGGAAGATTGGCGACAGCGACACGAAGTGTCCAGACGGCGGCCAAGTGCCCTCGCCTCACCAGATTCTCTCTCCACCCTCCCAAATCTGTAAGCTTTTAACAAATTTAGTATAACAAATTTGTTCTAGATATGAGCATCTGGAGTATTTTTATATTCTGAATTCAACTAACTTGTTGTCTTGTTAAATCAATTTATTGATGTGCTGATAGGATAATTTATACAGCCTTGCCATGATTTTCTGATAAATTAAGGGGTTTGTTTGTTTGTTAGTATTGTTATTTATTTATTTATTTGGCAATTTCGAAGTCAAAATTTTCGCTTACACGCGCACACAGTCTGGAACTGGCAAATTGAGGCCGTTTCATTTAGCAAAATGAACAATGATATGTGCACACATCTCAAATAAACTGTTTGAGTCATCTGTATTATATTGATTATAAGTAGTTTGAATTTACTTTGTTGTCAACCTTCTTTCAGATAGAGGTGAAATTTGACAATGGCATTGCATATAATCTTTCAGCTGAATACTTGAGAGTATATAGCCCAGCAGTTGACAGTAAGATTAGATCAATCGGAGGAGAAAAGGTATCTGGGTGAACACTGCTCTTTTTTTTTTTCCAGAACCCATAATTGTAAAATTCTTTAGAACTTATTATAAACAAAGATATAAAGGTTTTTGTTTTACAACTACCTTTGAATGTGTTGAAAGGACTCGTTTTACCTTTTCTAATAAATATTTTTCGAAATTGAAAATCTCGAGCAGATTTCGCTTTCAATGTTATGAGAATAACTTTGGAGTGGATCAGGTTATATCGGGAAGGCGTCATGTGGGGATCATGTCTGCCGAACCCGTAGGAAACTATGGGGTGAGGTACTACTTACCATATATGCTGTGATATACAAAGAAACCTATTGATTAATCATAACTTTGTTTCTCTTTGTGTTTTGGTGTAGATTACTTTTTGATGACTTGCATAAAACGGGGATCTTTACGTGGGATTACTTTAATCATCTTGGTGTCAATAAGTTTCTGCTCATGAGAAATTACATCAGAACTTTAAAGAAACACGGGCTCAGTAGAGATCCTCCTCGTAAGAAGTCATGACGAGTCTTCGATAGTTAGGGTTTCGTGTTGGTGAAGTGATGAATATTTATATTCGACATGATGTGTAATGAACATGCTCTCTTGAAAATACAACATGTAGTGTATAAATTCTTTGAATGAGTTTCTACACCATCATCAAGAGAGAAAGGAATGTTTGTGATCCCAATTCTTTCTTTGTGATTTGTGATATTTAATTGAGTGTATTTGTAATTTCTCATTTGACTTGATCCTGCAATGTACTTGAGGTAGAATTCCTCAAACGTGTAAAGAACAATAATTTTCTATTCTGGATATGTTTCGCTCATCAATATGTACTTGGGGCTCATTCTCTCTCTTGGTTGTGACAATATGAAGCAATTGCACAGCCCCAGTTGTCATGTATGCCAATAATTTGAGAAATAACAATAATTACAGATTAAAGTCTTGGATGCAGCAAATAATTTATGCAAACTTGAAATAGCAGGCCTAAACTAAAATGAAGCACTCATAATTTATGGATAGTACAAACATATAGCATAAATCAATTCCACAACAAAATTAAAATACGACACTAGAGAAGAAGACACGATTAGTTCAGGTATTCTATCTTCACGTTCATCATCTGCATATTGCGCCTGACTTGTTTCCCCTTGGCTTGCGTGAAAAGTACCCCTGAGTTGCCTACTTAAGATCCCCTTTAGTTACGCGAGCCACTCTCCTATTAAGCTCTTTAGTGGATAAATTATATGGTCCACCCGGTTATATTATGTACTTTACACCCTTACCTATTATTTGACTATTTCTACACGTGTGAACTCACAAACCTAATTTCTACCTCCATCTTTTCCCCTAACTCCAAAGATAATTCTCGGCAATTCTCCGGCGAGCGGTGTGGCAGCGAGCTTCGTGCTCCCAAGCCTAGTCGATACTCAACTACATCTTTCTCTTTAAGCTCTCGTTCCCCAACTCCATCGCCCTCTCGATCTCTCACCTCTCGAAGGCTTTAATTTTTCGGCGATTGCAGTGGCGGCGAGCTCAATTCTCCAATCTATTTCTATGATCCCAACTTCTCTCTGTTTCAATGGACAGACATTAATTGTAGGGTAATCTCTTTATTTTGTGTTGTTTTGTTTTTCATTTATTTTCTGTAATTTTGGTTTTGATTTTGAATATCATGGTTGTGTTTTGATTTCAATTTCAATTTTTTACTGCTCAAATTCCAGTTTCTGGTTTGATTTCAAACATTTTTGAGATTATTTCAACTTATGGTGCAAATTTTTCCACTCACGATTCTTCTATTTCAGATGGTTCGATTGTCCATTCAAATATTCCAGTTTCCAACATGAATCGTGAGTGAGTTCAAACATTTCTAAAATTAATTCCGTTTATGATGCAAATTATTTTATTACAGGTTCATGCTTGTGGGGTCTTTTTCAATCATGATGATGAATATGACAACAATATATAATGATATATGTCAGTTATATACAATGGGTATGATAGTTATATGTGATGAATATGGTTTCTGCATTCTTCGCATTTTTTTCATTTTTCCCGATGAATGTTATGTTGATATATGTAATGATATATGTCAGTTATATGCGATGAATATGATAGTTATATGTGATGAATATGGTTTGTGCGTTTGAATTTTTTTTTCTCATTTTTACTAATGAAATATAATGAATATGATAGTTATATGTCGGTTGTATGCGATATATATGATAATTATATGTGATGAATATGCTTTGTGCATTCATGAGATTATTCCTTTTTGTTTGAGAGATGAGCTTTGTGGTGTTTTTGGTGAATTACTCTATTGAACTTTCTTTAATTTTTGGTCAAGAATGTGTCATTATCTATTATGATTGGATTCTATTAATTGGTGTTGGCGTAAGAGCCTATATAGTGATTTCTTTATTACCGATCCTCAAGACTATAAATAATGTTGACCGCTTAGAATATCTTGTGAATTGACTGTAAGGGTTGGTCGGTTTTGAGTTTTTGGTTGAAATTTCAAAATACTATATTGGTCTTGAAATTATATTTTCTTGAGCTTTTTGGCTCACTTCCATTTCCCCGAGAGATCGATAAATGACTCTTTTTATTCTATTTTCTTTTTTTCCTTTTAACACTTGATGTGTTAGTTCTTGCTTTTGAATCTTTGGTTAGGGTTTTCAATTTTGACTTTCTGATTTTGCAGTTGGCACATTTATGTAAATATGGTGTTCTTGAAGGCAGACACTCTATATTGTATTGCGAGTCTCTTTTTCTTTATGGTTTACCACCGGACATTTAATTTTCATATTATAAAGTTATGTATTGATGCTTGTGGAAGTTTGTTATGTGTGTGAGTTTTTATTTTTCTGGACCTGCAGTTTAATTAGCTCAAACTAATAAATAACATTTTGGTATTTTTTCATGTTAGCCTAGCGCAGTAAGTTTGATAATATTTGGTTTAGATTATTAATCATCTGGATTCTTTGAATGAGTCTTTAACTGGTTTCTGTACACATTATCATTGAAATTGATCGTACATAAACTGTTTATTTTGGCTAAAAGTCATTGTTTTTATTTGTTTTTTCGAACGTGTTTTTTGAATCTCATTCAATGTAGCTTGATTTGGGTAGAGTTCGGATGACTTACATGAATATAAAAACTATATGTGATAATATTTGACAGTTATATGCGATAAGAATATGTTTGTGCATTCTGCGATTTTTATTTCTGTAGATGAATATGACAATTAAATGTGATGATATATGATAATTATATGCATTAAAAATTATAGTTGTATGCGATGAAGATGACAAGTATATATGATGAATATGGTTTGTGCTTTGTGTGATTTTTATTTATGCTGATGAATATGACAACCATATGTGATGATATATGATTATGCATTGAATATGGTATTTATATGCGATGAATATAATAGTGAGATATTGCTTGTGTTATTGTTTTTTGCAGTAGGTTCTATAGTTGGTGATATTGAGTTAGTTGAGAAATTTGTGAATATGCGAGATGTGATTTGGTGGGTATTATTTGTAAATTCTTATATCGGAACTTTCCAGTTGTATAATAACCATGCGTTTAAGGTAAGATTTATTATTAGGAAGGGCAAGCGACGACTTAGGGTTGATGAATCACTCTCGATGAAATAATGTTTGCACGTATTTTTCCCCCCTCTTTTTACATTTTAATTCATACATTCATCACACCCATATTCAAAGCTGACATATTACCATGATGATATTGCTAAGTTTGGAAGAGATGGTTATGTTGTGGATCTAAGTGTTGGTCCGAATATTTGTTCAAATTTAATAGTTATTGATAGGGCAACATATACGCCAGACCTGTTTTGGGGTAGCTCTGACTCAGAGTAGGGCTAGAATAGCTCTAGATCACGACAGGTCTGAGTCCTTGAATTTTGCTAGAATCCTAGAGAGCTGGGGCAATACGGAATGAGGAAGATCTGGAACAAGGAAGACCTAATTAGAATCAAGGTCTGATATCAATAACAAGATAGGCACAGGGGAAGGAAACAGGCCTCCCCTGTTTCCTAAATTCCTAGCATAGAGACAAGTGGGACCACTTGTCAGAATTGGTTGCTAAAACGGCCCTTGATTTGCGGCATGTGCTCCTGAGATCCCGGCGGGGGTCCCCACTAGGAGAAACTATAAATATCTCAACCCCAAGGCTGAGAGAGGTATGTCATTCTCTTGAGCATTCCTACTTTCTTTTTGGAAAACACCTCAAACGCTTACTGACTTAAGCATCGGAGAGGTTTCCACCGGAAAACCACCGGTGGTCCTTTCTAACTTGTGTTTGTGGTGCAGATCAGGCAGGTGTTCAAGGTTTTAGGCGTTTTCAACGTTGGTCATTTTTTGGGCTGAAACAATTGGCGCCGTCTGTGGAAAATCTGGGCTAAGACGTGAGCTCCTTTTCCATGGCTTCTGACGGATTACGAAGAAACTTAGTAGGGGAACTTCCGATGGTGAAACCTCAAGCCAGATTAATCCAGGTTTGGCTGAACAGATGCAGAGTTTGCAAAAAGAGGTGCGGGAATTCAAGAGAAAGCTGACGAGTACTGGTGCAGTACCAGCACGGCGGGGCACCCCTTTCACTGAGGAGGTCATGCGTGATGACGTACCAACTTCATATCGCTCCTTGGGCTTTGAGTATAATGGAACCACGGATCCGTGGGACCATCTTAGTCGCTTCGAGATCGCGGCAGCTCTGCATAAATTTTCGGACGCAGTTATGTGCCGGGTCTTCCCAATGACTTTTACCAAGTCGGCACAGCTCTGGTTTAGCCAGTTGCCGCCTCATTCTATCAGTAATTTTGATGAGTTCAGTATGGCCTTCCTGCACCAGTTTACCAGCTGCAGGAAGTACCAGAAGATGCCTCTAGAACTGTTTAGCCTTAAGCAGAAGGAAGGGGAGAGTCTGCGCGCCTACATTAATCGCTTCACTAATGCTAAGCTGGAGGTGCCTTCTGCATTGGAGGAACTGTTGGTGAACGCCCTGGTGCAGGGTCTGAGGAGAGGTGAATTCTTCCAATCACTGGTAGTCAAACCAGCCCTAAAGTTTGGAGAGCTCCTGGAATGAGCAGAGAAGTATATTCACCTGGAAGAAGCTTTGAAGATCAAGGATGAGGGAGAAAAGAAGAGAGAAAGATATGATCGTGAAGACAGAGGAGCCATTAAAAAGCCAAGGCAAGACCTGTCCGGAGGGAGACCTCGCTTTGACAGGTATACCCCTTTGGTAAACCAGCATGGTGAGATTCTGCAGGCGATCGAGAAGCACCCAGACCTGAAGTGGCCCAAGACCTACTCGCAGAGGCCTAGGAAGGAAAGGTCTGACCGCTTCTGCCGTTTCCATAACGAGTATGGGCATGACACTGATCAGTGCACCCACTTGAAAGACGAGTTGGAAAGGATGGTCCAGGTTGGACACTTGAAGGAGTACATCCGCATAAGAAGAGAAGAGGCTAGAGCTGACAATAAGAGTTATGACCGTTCTCAGCAAGGCAAAGGAGATCAAGATAGGATGCGATTTGGAGGGAGAAGATCTGACCAAGCTCAGGTCATCCATGGAGAAATACAAATGATTACAGGCGGGGAGCTGGATGAACACTCTAAGAGAACCCAACATAATTATGTCCGAGCTGCCAAAGACTTGGTCAGGACATCTCGAGAGGTTGGGAAATTGGCATTGATAAGAGAGAAATTGTGCTTTATTTAATGGTTTAATTCCTATATTTTTATGTGCTTAATATTCTTATATATATATATATTTATTTCTCGCATATTTATTATTATGAGTAGTCGAGCACCAATTGTGTATTTCTCTCTTATTTTGCAGTAATTAGGTGCTAAATTGTTGAGTTGAAGAATGCATGAGAGTTGCACGAGGAAACGAGAGACAAAACGGGCGAAGAAAACAAAAAAAGGACGATTCTGGACTTTCTAGATGGGTTATCTCTGGAATCAACCGTTACAGAAAGTACCGCTGACTGCTGCCTACAAGAACCGATGTCGTTCGATGTACCTGCCTACAGAGCTCTCTGTCGCGTCGACATCGCGTCAGTCAACGCGGAACCGACGTTAATCGACGCGAGCGCACCGGCCTGGCGCTGGGAGTCTTATTTCTGCGTGGAAACCGGTATAGAAAGTGCAGGAAACAATTAAGGAAAGTGCAGAACCGACATAGAAGGGGCGAAAATCCTATTTTAGCCAGGGAACTTGTTCTCCAAGACATCTAAACCTATAAATACCTCCCTTTAACACCAAAAACGTCTTGTACATTAATCCTAGGGTTCCAAGACACCAAAAAGGAGTCCAAAACACCCAATTCAACCATCCATCAAGAGCTTGAAGATTGAAGACTCAAGATTCAAGATCTAAGCTTTCTTTTCTCTTCTTATCTTAGAACTATGCTTTTCTTATTTATTCTTCTTCTTTATTATTCTATGAACTCCATTAGAGAGTGATTGTTTTATCTAGTCCTAGGGATGTGGAAACCCTCGTGATATTATGTTTTAATTAATTTATGCATATTTCTTTCGTTATTCATATGAGACTGCTTGTGTTATTTTGTTTACATATCATGATTGCTAAATTCATGACATGATTTCTTGACTCTTGGTTTGGATTGGCCACCTAAATTAGGGATTTGGTTATCAATTGCTAGAAAGAGAATTGCTTCCCGTGTAATTGTCGTAGTTTCGATTTCTATGAAGCAACTAATGGTCTCGTATAATTAGGGGTAACACAACATAAGTTAAATAAACCGAGCTTATGAGTTTATTGCTTAGATTAACCTATTTGCCTGATTCTTAATGCTGTTGGTGGATTAAATCTAGAGAGCTTATTCTAGGTTGTTCATTAATTAGAGTTAACTAAAGATCTTGTTTTAATTAAATACACGGTAAGGGCAAATTCAAGTAGTAGAGCTTATTGTTACTTAGGGTTTTTAGTTTCATATGATGAGTGGATTTAATATTGCAATTGGTTAGATGAATTGAACGAGGGTGGAAACTGAACTAGGACTGGAAAGTTATTTATTATTATTTGTTATTTTCTTATTTGTTTCGTTATTTGATTTTAATTGTTTTCTTTAGTTATTTAGTTTTCTTAGATTAATTAATATTCTTCACCCCCGTTTTCTTAGTTTATTAAAATACAAGAAAATCACAAATTAATCCACACTCCTCGTGGGATCGACCCTTGCTTGCCACTGCTACTAGTTAGTAGAGGAAAGTCGAGGAACTTTATAAATATTATTTTTGACGCTTCAATGACGAGCGGTCAGGCATCTACACCAAATATCTACTTTGGTTCAGAGGATTGTGATGACATCCTGGCTTCGCACATGGACGCTTTGGTCATAACAGCCACTATCGCCAATTATAACGTGCGGAGAGTTTTTGTGGATACCGGGAGTTCTGCAGACATTTTATTTTACGATTGTTTCCGACAACTGAAGTTGGACGTAGAGTTGGAAGAAGTGACAACTTCCTTGGTAGGGTTCGCAGGGGGTGCCCTGAAACCCTTGGGCGCGGTACGGCTCCTGGTGACTTTGGAAGAAGTGACAACTTCCTTGGTAGGGTTCGCAGGGGGTGCCCTGAAACCCTTGGGCGCGGTACGGCTCCTGGTGACTTTGGGAGAAGAGCCATACAGGGTAACCAGAACGGTGCATTTCTTGGTGGTGGATGCCCCATCTTCATATAATGTGATGCTCGGTCGACCATCTCTAAGCCAGTTCCAGGCAGTCATATCGGTTTTCCACATGAAGATGAAGTTCCCGACAGAGGATGGAACGGGGGAGGTCAGAGGTGACCAGTATGCTTCGCGACAGACATACGTGGAGTGCATCAAGAGGAATTCTGAGGAAGAAAGACAGAGCAAAAGGGCTAGAGTAGAGCAGCTAAAAACAGGTTTGGCTAGTAGAGAGGAAGGGTTGATGATGGTCGAAATAATCCCAGGGGACGAGAGCCGGGTCCTTCGCGTAGGAATGAATCTCAGGCCGGAAGTTTTGATAGACCTGGTTGCACTGCTGAGAGACAGTTCTGATGTGTTTGCCTAGTCCCCTCAAGACTTGGTAGGGATCGATCCAGAGGTGGCAGAGCACCACCTCAACATCAGCTTAGACGCGAAGCCGGTCAAGCAGAATAGCGCAATTTTGGGCCTGAGAAGGAGGCCGTCATTGAGGCCGAAGTGGAAAAGCTGTTAAAGGCCAAGCATATCCAGGAAATACAATTTCCTGAATGGCTTTCTAAAGCTGTCTTGGTTCCCAAGACCCAGGAGGACTGGCGCATGTGTATCGACTTCCGGGACCTCAATCGCGCTTGCCCGAAAGACCACTACCCCTTGCCGAGAATTAACCAGCTCGTTGATTCTACCTCTGGATGTGAGCTCCTGAGCATGATGGATGCTTCGCAAGGCTATCACCAGATCAGATTGGCCGAAGAAGATTGGAAGCGTGTTAGCTTTATAACTCCGAAGGGAACATATTGCTATGTGGTGATGCCGTTTGGACTCAAGAACGCGGGAGCTACATACCAGAGGCTAGTGGATAAAATGTTTAAGGAGCAATTAGGACGAAACATGGAGGTATATGTAGATGACATGTTAGTGAAAAGCATTAAAGCAACCTCGCATGTGGAAGACCTGAAGGAAACATTTGCTACCTTGAGAAAGTACAAGAAGTGCATGTTTGGGGCGAGAGTTGGAAAATTTCTGGGGTACATGGTGACCGAGAACGGTATCGAGGCAAATCCTGAAAAGGTCAGAGCAATTATGGAAATGCAAGCGCCCAGGAATGTGAAAGAAATGCAATGCTTGGCAGGACGGATCAATGCCCTAAGCCGGTTCTTATCCAGATCTGCTGAGAAGAGCTTGCCATTCTTCCAGGCCTTGCGGAAGAAAGCAAAAGTCCAATGGAGCGACGAGTGTGAAGAGGCATTTAGGTTGTTGAAGGATCACTTGGCCGGCATGACCTTGCTCACGAAACCCGTTCAAGGAGAACCCCTAATCTTGTTTTTATCCGTTGGACAGCAGGCAGTCAGCTCTGTCTTGATCAGGGAGGAAGGTAAAATACAGAGACCGGTCTACTTTTGGAGCAAGGTCTTGCATACGGCAGAGGTCAGATATGTGGAGGTAGAGAGGGCGATGTTAGCTCTGGTTGGAACTGCTCGTAAGCTACGGCCATACTTTCTTTCTTACAGCATAGTTGTGCGAACTAACCTTCCGTTGAAAGCCATAATGGACAAACCAGAAGCATTGGGAAGGCTGGTCAAATGGATAATAGAGCTCAGCGAATTCGATATCACATTCGAAACCAGAACAGCAATCAAGGCTCAGGCCCTAGCTGATTTCTGCAACCAGGGCTGTGGGGCTGGAGTCGTCCTCATGGATCCAGCAGGCGTGTCCACTGAGTTTGCCGTCCGGTTGAATACAAAATTCTCCAATAATGCTGCCGAGTATGAGGCCCTTTTAAGAGGGATTCAGATGGCGAAAGACCTGGGTGCAGAGCAGGTGTGCGCTAAGGTGGACTCTCATCTTGTTTGCAAGCAAATCAGTGGAGAGTTTGAGACAAGAGAGGAAAATATGCAAAAATATTTGGCTAAGTTTAAAGAACTCGCCAGAAGTATGAAAGGCTTAACGGTCCTCCAAATTCCTAGAGAGGAAAACGGAAGAGCTGATTTCTTAGCGAAGATAGCTAGCTCAGCTACCGATTGTCAGGAAAGTGTGATCACCCTGTTAAACGCGGAGGGAGAGTTTGGGACTGAGCAGGTATGCACAATTATTGAGGGAGAGGATTGGCGCTCCTCTATAAAGGTATATCTAGATCAAGGGGTCTTGACAGAGGATAGGAGGGAAGCAGCAAAGATACGAACCAGGGCTGCCAGATTTTGCCTAATCAGAGGAGAGCTGTTCAAGCGAGGATTTGGCCAACCTCTTTTAAGATGACTGGGCCAGGAAGAAGGAGCTCTGGTACTTAGGGAAATCCATGAGGGGTGTTGTGGCAACCATATGGGCGCCAGAGCTCTGTCAAGCAAGATCTTACGGTCAGGATATTTCTGGCCAGGCCTACGAAAAGAGGCGGAGGATTTTGTACGGAAATGCGAAAAATGTCAAAAGAATTCATCACTGATACACAGGCCTACAGAAGAACTCATGACAATGAGCTCTCCTTGTCCATTCGCCAAGTGGGGGATCGATTTAGTTGGCCCCTTCCCCATGGCCCCCGCCCAGAAGAAATTTTTAATAGTCGCAATCGACTACTTTAGCAAATGGGTAGAGGCTGAAGCATTGGCAAAAATTACAGAGGACGCTGTCATGAAGTTCTTGTGGAAGAATGTCATTTGCAGATTTGGTGTTCCTAGAATCCTGGTCTCAGATAATGGTACACAGTTTATGGGTACCAAAATCAGAGATTGGTGTGCAAAAATGAAAATTGAGCAGCACTTCACTTCTGTTTACCATCCTCAAGCTAATGGTCAAGTAGAGGTCACCAATCGTATACTAGTGCAGGGGATCAAGAACCGATTGGAAAGAGCCGGGGGTAGATGGGTGGATGAGCTGACTGCAATTCTGTGGGCTTACAGAACTAATCCTAAAGAAAGCACAGGGGAGACGCCCTTTAGTTTGCTCTATGGTATGGACGCTGTGGTGCCTGCTGAGATTATCATAGAAACTCATCGAATCCAGAACTTTATTGAGGAGCAAAACGAGTTATTGATGCAAGATGCTCTGGATTTGATTGAGGAGAGAAGAGACAGCAGCCGCCAGAATGGCACACATCAAGGGGCGTATAAAGGCGATATATGACAGATCTGTTGTAAGAAGACATTTTCAGGTGGGAGATCTGGTTTTGAAAAGATCTGATTTAGGAAAATCCAAGGGAAAGCTGGATCCTGCATGGCAAGGACCCCTCTGAGTTACCCAAGTCCTAGCTGGAGGAGCTTATAAGCTGGAAGAGCTGGATGGGACAGCAATCCCCCGTGCTTGGAAAATAACCAATTTACGTAAATTTTACACATGATTGTAATTTTTTGACTTTTATTTATTTGGTTGAATAAAATTGCAGGCTCTTCCTTGTGCATCACAAACTTGAGTACGTATTTAAGCCAGGATTGGCTAAGGACGGATGTCCTCAATTTTTCCTGACCTGATTGTCAGTTTAAGCCAGGATTGGCTAAGGACGGATGTCCTCAATTTTTCCTGACCTGATTGTCAGTTTAAGCCAGGATTGGCTAACGGAGTCGATTCGCCTGATAGTTGCCGATTGCTGAGACTGTTTTCCTGACCTGATTGTCAGTTTAAGCCAGGATTGGCTAAGGACGGATGTCCTCGATTTTTCCTGACCTGATTGTCAGTTTAAGCCAGGATTGGCTAAGGACGGATGTCCTCGATTTTTCCTGACCTGATTGTCAGTTTAAGCCAGGATGGGCTATGGACGGATGTCCTCAATTTTTCTTGACCTAATTGTTATTTTAAAGCCAGGATTTGCTAGGACGACTGACCACGATCTTCCTGACCTGATTGCTAGCTCAAGTCAAGATGGGCTAAAGATGAATGCCCCGATTTACCTGACCTGATGGTCAGCTAGAGTACACGAGCAAAGAATGAGGCCTTATGAGGTAAATTCTGAATTGCTGACGCTGATATAAGCATGAGTTGAACGATTTGAGCATGCTAAAAACCGATTCAAAGTTATTTGAGCAAAACTGAGAAAACACGTATGATAAAGCATAAAATTCACATATTTTATTAACTGCTGGAAAACGCAGAAAGCGGGTTGCACACACCCTCCAAGAAGGTGGGCAACTTTGATTACAATAAATTGCAGGAAATAAAAGAAATAGAACCCAGACATTTATCTGAGTGAAGACCTCCGATCTGAGGCCAGAGCTCGGCGAACGCGCCAAAGCTCATGCTCGGTCTCGTGCAGACGACGGTGATACTTGTTGGACCGCTCCGCAAGAACATGAGCTTCGCCAGTAACGACGGTCAGGCGATTTACCGATTCGGCCAAATCCTCCTTCTCCTCTTGCAGTTGGCGGTTGACTTGTCGGAGCTCGGCCCATTCTCTTTTATAGTGACGCTTCTTCTGCCTCTTTCTCTCCAGAAGGCGATAAAGATAGCCGATTTTCTCCTTGAGCAAGAACAGTTGATCGGAAAGCTTGAATTTCTCCACGATCAAGGAGATGTTTTTTCTTTTCACAGTATTGAGTTCTTCAAGCAAAGGAGAAGAAGACATTTTTCAGGAGAATGATGAAAAACTGAAGCATGCATATACGTATTTATAAAGAGGATAAGCATGTGCCGAGGAATAAAAGCACTAGGGTTTCCGAAGAACCAGGAAACCCTAGAAATCCAAAGGTTGCAACATGACAAAACGTCAATTATCATTAAACAGAAAAGTTGAAGTATAGATTTCACATCAGGAAAATAAAAAAAAGAACAGATCGGCCACACAGGCCACAACCTACAGATCTGTTTAGACAAAACTAAGTTAAATAAGGCAAAGTAGACGGGCCTCAGCTCTTCTTCACGCCTGATCTGGAGTCTAGGACGCCTCCGCAAAGTCCTTCGCAAAATGCGTGGGCTCTTGCAAGTCACCCAGGATGGCGAACGTTGGAGAATTTGCTACAACCATCGCCAACGATTGATCGGGGGGAGGAGAAGAGGTTGAGACGGAGGAGCAGAAAGTCTGGCGGATGTGTTCAGCGAAGGCCAGGTCGTCCAGTGAATGCAGGCGGTCGTCCTCGGCAACATGAGCAAATGAAGTAGGCTCAGGCGCGCCTGTAATGGGTGCTTCTCGGTCAAAAGGCTGAGAAGGGTTCTCGGATACCCACTTGGCATGAGCATCCACGCCGATGAGGAAAAAGACCTCTGCCTTAGGCAACAGGAGATCGTACAGTTCGACTGATCCCAGGAAGGCCCGGCGCGTGGTTGCTCGAGTCATTTGGATTAAGCGCAGGCCTTCCTCGGAATTCAGGAACCCGAGCCTTCCCCTTGCCTCACCTTCTGAGAGACCTTTAGCCTCTACGTCCACCTCGCCCTCGACTCTAGCCGCCTTGACCTTCTCCTTGAGGTCTTTCACCTCTTGCTCCAAGAGGATCATCTGAGCATGTTTCCTGGCGTCAGACTCTTGCGACGCCGCCAAAGCTGCCTTGGTCCCAGTCAGCTCTGCGTGGAGTAGATCCAGATCTCCACTGAGGCCATGGTTCTTAGCCAGAAGCTCTTGCTTCTGCCTTTTCAAAATCTCAATCTCCCTCTTCAGGTCCGCCTGAAGAAGAGAGCCACGAGCTCGGGCTAGAAGATCAGCTCTGAGCACCACCGCCTAGAAAAAGAAAATGAGGAGTATAAGCAAAAGTCCAGGAAGGTAAGAATCACAACGAGTAATGGATATTTCACCTGTGCCTCCGCCTTGCAGTACGACTCCAGCAGTTCTGGATCAGACATCTTCTCTACCGTACGACGGTCAGCCGTAGGGGCCAGTCCCATCATGAACTGTCTGGCTACTTCGCCAGAACAGTCTAGCACCGTCCTATTGAAAAAGATCTGGTTTGGATAGGGGGAACTTGGGGATTCACCTCGGGGACGTCCCCGGGCCCCTCTCTTCTCCTTTTCCTCCTCTGCAGCTGTTGTCCCTCGGGATCCGATAGAGGTAGGGCTACCTGAGAAGGAGCCGCCTGCTCGGGAGCAGCTCTTCTTATTTGCTCTGCATTCCCTCTCACTGACCCTGAAGGAATGGCGCCAGAGGGAGCTGCTTGATTCTGTTGGGGCTGACTGCGGGGAGCAGTTAGCAAGACAACCTCTTCCGGGGCGGGAGAAGCTCTGGAGGATTCTCCCAGAGGGCTTCTCTGACCCCCTCCCGCAGCTTTCTTCGCTTTGGAAGCTAGGCGTGCTTGCATCATGGTTGCTGAAATGAAGAATGAAATATTAAAAAATAAAAACAAAAATAATACTGGAAAAAGAGAAAAAAAGATCATCTCAGGAATATACCGATCTGGGGTGGCAGGGGCCCATTCCCTGGATGGGTGTTGAAAAAGTTCAGAAGTTTGGGTTTGAGGAGTCTAGATAGGTTGAAGGGATTCCGGTTCAGAGCGGCGATTTTCTTGTCCAAGTGGGACGATCGGTCGCCTCTAGATAAACGCACCTGGGGATGCAAGAGGCTAATAGGCTCAATAGGGAAGCCCCAGTCCCCTGAGCTCTGGACGAAGAAGAACTTCTTCTTCCAGGCCTTGTGGGACGTGGGAAGACCTGTCAAAAAGTGGACATCGGGCCGCCCAGAGAGATAAAAGAAACCGGAAGAGCTCTTTGCCTGGAATAATGAGAAGAAGAGTTGGGCTGTGGGGACAATCCCTGCATACTGGGCCGCAAGGTGAAATCCGGCCATGACGCGAAAGGCGTAGGGCAAGAATTGTTGTACCGGAATGCGGTACAACCGAGAAATGGCTAATACGAAGGGATGAATGGGCAGACTCAGGCCGGCGTGGAATTGATCCACGTAAAAGGTGAGGTGCTCGGCGGGAGGTGACGAGGCCCTCTCGTCAGGTGCCGGACTGGTAAAAGAAAACTCGTCGGAGATTGGAAATTTGGTTCGAATATCCCTAAGGTTTTGATTACTAACTATAGAAGTTATGTTATCGGAGGGAGGAAGGGCGAGAACCGCCGGAGGTCTCCTTATCAGAGTCACCGGTGGTGAGTCGGAGAAAGATATATCTACGGAGGAAGTTGAGTTCACCGGAGCTCCTGGCGAAGCTTCATCGGATGAACCAGAATGGGCAGAAGAGGTCGACATAATTAAAAAATTGTATAAGAAGGTAGAAGGAGTACCTGGGTATGAGTTATCGAAGAAGCTGGATGAAGATTAAATGGAGTTGCAGAGGGTCGCCGGAATACTGGAGAGGAAAAAGGAAGATTTAAGGAATTATAAAAAAAAAAAGAGTCTAAAAAGTGGATGTGTGTGTGTGTGTGTGTGTGTGTGTGTGTGT
>BMAC01000766.1:0-57899 GCA_014905375.1 Phtheirospermum japonicum
ATAGAGTATAAATAAATTAAGCATGTTTATATAATAAATTAATTACTTTTTCCAAATACGAATCAAATTAATATTTATATTAATACATTACATAATATTTCATACTATATAATTAAGAATATTATGTTTTTATTAATACGGTTGGACCGGCGGTTGAACCGGTCCGACCGGTTGAACCGTGAACCGGTGAGGAGACCGGTTCGTTCCACCGTCCGGTTTTTAAAACATTGATATTCGTTCCTTGAATAACAAAATACGCTAGAGGGGAAATAACTTTAGCGAGGTTTTGCAAAATAGACGAGGCCTCCAAGACATTAATGTCGTAGCTTGATCCTGGCATCTCAAGTGAGCATGCCAAACCTAAAGGATCATTGTTGCTATAATTTCCAAAATAATGGTTGGCTTCCCACTTCGACAGCATATTGTCCAACCTATGCAGTTGAACATTTTTCCAATGCCAATGCGTATAATCTAAACTACCTAATATTCCAAGAAAGTCGCGTTCCTTACCAACATAAAGTAGTCTGGCAACAACGTTGGCAATCAGAGATTTTAGATATTGATGTCCAAACACCTCAACAACACCATGATAAATAATCTTCGCACACTCAATTGAAGTGGACTTGCCAATTTTGATATACTCATCAACTTAATCTGCTGGTACACCATATGCAAGTATTTGAAATGCGGCTGTTAGATCCTCGAAAAGAAATAATCCAACTTTTCCAACCACATCCCTTTTTTATGAAATATTCATCAAGATTTCATACTACATTTGCAATTATTTAGTCAATTCATCGTATAATGAATTTTCAGCAAAATAATCATTGAACAAATTACGATCAATATCTTCCCAACCATGATTGATTACTTTATGTCATAAAACTGAGCCTCTACGAGTAAGTTGAGGCTCTCGATTGTTAATTAGTTGAGCGATTAGTATTTCCACAATGCGAGTTTTGATTTTTCCTTCTGATTATTTCTTGCTAAGATGAGTTATGATTTCTCCTTCTGTAGTTAGAAGTGCTTCTTAACTCTTGTGAAGAAGACATGCACTTATGTCAAGTTTATCTTGAAATCACAAAGACCCTTTGATAGTCAAAATTGTGGTGTCTTGAGTTATGGGAAATTTTAATATACTAACCGAACAACAGAATGCAAAGACCAAAGGCAAAACGAGTTCGAGTGTCAGTACGAAAGATTATCATCAAAGCTGTTTAAAATTTTTCATTTTTGCATCGCATCAAATATCATAACATTAATGATAGTATATCTATGTTAGTTTAACAATTGTCATTGTTTTTTATGCAGTTAAATTAGGCCAGTGAATTACTCATGCAAGATAAGAGCTACACGAAAAGTTTCAAGTTTGGTCACATATAAACTCTTGCGATATTTGTACCAAATGCAGACAAATATTCATCACAATTAAATACATAACCTCAGCTGAATTGTAACATTTTTTTATGGATTTTAGGGATGACAATATTAATGCTTCCCCATCACAATGACCTACCTACTAGGACTGAAAAATCCAAACTTAAAATGAAACAAGATAACTCATATTTAGCCAGTTGATGAGTAAATCAGAGATGAAACTCAGGGCAAAACAACAAAATTGAAAATAAGATGAGAATATTTGAAAATGAAAAATGAAAAAAAAAAAAAAAAGAATTTGGCAAAAAAAAAACTCAAAAAGAGTGATTTATAAACATATTAATGTAATTCTTTGTTATGTGATATATAAGTCATAGATCACTATCTTAATTATTTGTCTAGATTATTAAGAGAGATAAAAATAAAAAAATAAAATTGACCGAACATAATTTATTTATTTTCATATCGCTTGATTAGGTTCCATGGATCATTAATATAATTATGCCAATTTAGTTGAATCATACACAATATTTTGCACATAAAAAACGGTTTGACCGGTTCAACCGAGTTTTTTACCGATTTTCAGCGGTTTAACCGGTTTAACCACTAAAACGGTTTTATAGGTGTGATCGGATCGGGTCAATGGCCGGTTCCCGGTTTAACCGGCCGGTCAGATCCGATTTTTAAAACAGTGACGAATATAATATAGGTTACCATCTAACTGATAGTATATACCTAATTGTCAACTCTTGTGCAAACTATCCACGAACCATGTGGTCCCAAAAAATATTTTGCAATGCAACAAGAATTGTGTAGAATGGGCGTATAACGTGCTTTTGGAGTTTTAAAATTAAAGTTTGAAGTTGTTAGAAAATTCTTGGAGGCTTAACACATCGAACTATTAGAAGCTTACCACACCTCCATCGCCTCTTACGCAACCTAGGGCCCAGAGAAAAGCAATACTTCAAGATGGCCTATAAATGAGCGTATGAGAAGATCAAGGCGATTGGTTCCAACTTCCAAGTGGACTTCAAAAGGTCTAGTGAAAATCTTACCCAGTTCACCTGGTGGATAGGAGACATCAACTAATCGAAAACTACAGCTTGGTGGGATAAAAGCGTTGCTAATGCAGTTCATTTTACGGGCTTGTCTCCAGAAATATTCCCCTCGAGACCTTAGTACCATTGACTTCAGCACCTGCTTCACCAATAATGAACATTTCTCCAAATGTTGATGAACAATCTACACAAGATAATGAATTGATATAGACAAACTGTGCAGAAGCATAATGGAAAATTACAAATGAACATATAGAAACATATGTGACGCATAAAGATGGAATAAATATTATTTGTTACCGCTTACCTCCAATCAAAATCCAATCAAAATGCCCAAGAAATGTTGTAAAATAACTAATATAATAAACAAATACTTAGGACTGTGTGGTTCAAGTTTTCATTATTTACATCTTCAACTACACTATGTTCTTCCATTACGATTTCAGACGACACAGTCACCATGAGTATTTTAGGAGAACAAAAATGAAAAACAACCAACAATGAAAGAAGAATAAAGCAGAAGAAGTAAAAGCTTCACGCAACAAAAGAAGAAAAAGAATGATAATCATAGCGATCAAAAATTCTAATATATGGAAATTGCAATATCTGACTAGAGAGAGAAAATTGACGGTGAAAGAAAACCGACGATTCTGTCGAATAAAAAAGTAGTAAAAACTGTTAAGATGTGTTGAAGGAAAAATACAATTAGTGTGCCTTCGTCAACAAGTAACTGATGAAGGACAATTTAAGTATTTGTTATCTTTATGTATCCCTATATAAAGGGTGTCTTTGATGAATAAGAGAACCCTAATTCTACCGTCTCTTTTGTGTCTTCTTCTTTTCTGATTTTCCCTTTACACGTTATTAGTACGAAACTCTTACCTATTGAGAGTGATCGACAAATTAGCCTCCATAACCAAAACAACAATTACACAATTTTTGTAGGTCAAAAATCTAACTGCTCTGTAAGTTTAAAAATTATTTTTCGCGTTTCAACCGTTGGATCGTGTTCCGATTCTTACAGCACCTTCAGAACCTGTTGAATTACGTTTTGAATGGTGAAAATTGATTCTAAGATACGAGAAAATATATATAAATATTCGAACAAAGTAGATTTTTGTTTTCAAAATTTTCTGTGCAACGTTTTTAAAAATAAGATTTCGTACAACCGAACCGTTGGGTCAATCCAAGAATTGGATATATTATTCCATACATATGAAGGTTTAATCTGAATGGTGAAGATCAATATTTGAGTTTCTTAGGATTCGATTATGAACTTTGAATAGATTTAATCCTGTTTCCCAAAACTGTCCGCCTAACTTTTTTTTWAAAATTAAATTATGCACAATTATCCATTGTATGAAGTTYGGTTTTGCATATAATATTCACAAGATATATTGGTTAAATTTTTATGGTGGAGATCGGGTTTGAAGGACTATGTCATCAGAAACATATCGCGGACAAACCTATTGCAAAAACAAAATTAGGAAAGAATCGTATCTTTCCTCCAAGGTAACTCGAATTACCCTATTATTTATTAAATGAAAATAATAAATATTTTCTTATATGGATATATGGCATGTATGTATTATTGTGCATTCTTATACAAAGCATATGTATATATGTTACCTATGATTATATGCATGTGATGGTATGTTCAATATTGACAAATATGAAAATTTTAAAATATTTTAATGATATTCATAAAGTACATAATATATTATTATTTATGCTCATGGATGATTTKTTATTTAGAAATTTTAAATAAAGTTATTTACATTCGATGAGAGATTGATCATGATTTTGTCAATATATTTAGTTAATCATGAATTTCGATGAATTGATAGTTTCATGTATGCATTATTGATTGTACATTTGCATATTTTCATAATAATGAAAGTTTATGAACGATAAAGAATTGTATAAATAAGTCTCGTGATAAAGTGTATTCACATAATATCAAAGAAATATTATGACATCAACCCTATCTACTAATGATGTTGACACCTAGCTGATGTGTCAATATCATATTCATTCAAATTACAAGTGTCATTTTGTGTGTATTACAAATATGATGTGGCATCCTCATATAATTTCTTTTAAAAATTATCCTTTTTGGTAAATTTTCACTTGGTATAAAATAGAACTTTTTCACCATAATATTTTTTCTTTTTACAACTAGGGTTTAGTCCACACTCTCTCTCCAGCAACTCTCCTCCACGCCTTTTTTTTTTTCTCTTTCCTCCAGAATGTTATACCGAAGAACAACCAAAAGTCTGGAACATAATCTTTGGGATTCTTCTAGATCTGGCCGCTCAGACCTCATCTCTTTGTCCAAATTCTTATTTCAACAGAAAATTTTCTAGGATTACATTTTTTATTTCCACAAAAATTTCATCTCTCTTATGTGCAAAAGATTACAATTTTTAGGATTACACTGGATATATGCTTAACGCCATTGTTCTTGAATTTGACGCTCTGGAAGGTAAGATTCATAGTTTAAGCAATTTGGCAGTGTTTTTTTTTTACCCTTTATCTGAATCTCTCGGCAAAAGATCTCAACCAATTGATATTTTAGATTTAGAAAAATCTGGAAGAAATCCATTGGTTTGTGCTGTGTTCGATTCCTTTTTTTTTTCTTTCAAATCTGATTGATAATTCGCTGATGATTTTGTGAAGATATCGCATTCGCTAACCAAGGATAATTTTACAATTTGTTGAGATTGAATTATTGTTTGCTATAAGTCTATTGATTTGTGCAAGAAATAAATGGTTCATGCATCGACCGATTCCCTTTTTTTAAGGCACTCATAATTTCATGACGATTTTGTGAATATTCTTTCTTTGTTCCAGTTAATCAACGTTTTCCCATCTTTAGTTCAAGATTTTTTTTCGTTTGTCTTTTATCTAGAATTTTTAATTATAATTATCATTTGTTGAAAGTTTGTTGACTTGCAAGATATTATGCAAAATATGCAGCAATTGATCTGATTCTCCAGTCTCTCCCTCTATATGTGGTATTTCCCCCCTCCCGATTCCTTGATTTTATTTATTTACTTTTTCAGTTCCAGATTTGTTTACTATTTTTGAATTAGTAAACAAGTTAATCTCAAGAGTAATTTATTTTCTTAATTGTTTAGAAAAGTTTTAGGAGTTGTATGACTAAATGTGCTTATTGGGTAAATAAATATTTGTATGGTTTCATTTGAGTCTTCTTAACCACAAATTTTTCACAACTGGTCCAATTACTTGGCAAATTCTACAATTCAAAATTAGAATTAGAAACCAGTCTGGCCAAGATTGTACCTGCATATTAGTCATACATATATGAATCTATATTAATAACTAATATTAAATGTTTATTAACTAATATTTTGCATGTTTATTGACCTGCATTTTAGTCATACTTGTATGAATCTATATTAATAACTAATATTTAATATTTATTAACTAATATTTTCCATGTTTATTGGATAGCTCTACCTGGAACCCAAGAGGCTAAAACTTATATTGTTTAGTTATTTTCGCAGTGACTATAATTTTGTCAATTTACGCGCAATTTATTGGTTTAGGTATAGTTTTTTAATTTAAAATCCCAGATTGATATTTGTTTTCTGCATGTCTTAATCTAGGTCTGTAATTATTGGTTCTTCGATTAACAAGAAAACATTATTTCTATAATAGTTGATTTTTCGATATCTGATTTGTGAAACTTCCCTCTCTGCTTCCCTGATATCTCATTTCTCCTCTTCGTTCTTTCTCAAAAAAAAGAAAAAATCAAAATTGCTTTATCTGTTGCAACATTGAATGAGATTCATTAAGTTGAGAAATTGTTTGGGTTTTTCTTCGTGGTTTATTAAAGGATGTTTGTTGCAAATCAGGTTTCTGAGGGCTCATAATGTAATAAGCAACGGGGCATGGATTGTCATTATCTCGATCAACAGTAGGTTTATGCTCTGATGTTTTGAAATAATCTAATATGCGTCGAAGTAAATTTCCAACCAAATCGTATGCATTATTCATTTTGTTTCTTCATGTTTTAAATTACCAATAATGATTTTAAATAAGTATTTTGTTTGAATTATATGTTGATTTCATTAATGTTCTCCGGAATTCGCAGATTTTGGTCGATTATTATGGATTCACATTTAGTTTCCTCTTTTATGAAGATCTTCATAGGTTATATCAAATAATCAGTAATTTTCAATAAACTATCCATTTTACGGATGTATACTTATTTTATATAATGAGATTTATCATTAAATATATCTTTAATTTCTATTTTTGTATAAATTTAATGATTCTGTTTCAAATCATGTGGTTTCTAATATAACCTGGAATTATTATTTTTTAAACCATATTAAATATTCTTGATTTGAGTAGATATAATTTTTCAAACAATTGTATTGAATTATGATTTATTTTCTTCACTGGGTTGATTCATGATTTGTTATGGGAATATTCATTTTTCAAATATTGATATTGTGTAACCTTTTTTCAGTGATTTGATGTATCGAGAAGAATTCTCATTTCTGCATATTGTATTGAATATATATATATATATATATATATATATATATATATATATAAACATGAACGTTAGGTGGGAGAAAGAATTCTGAAAATTCTTACGTGGTCATTTAGATAATCTTTGAAAAAGTCTTTGGTTTAATTGCAGGTTATCAGAATATGGATATATAGTTGAGACTACTTGAAGGAAGAATCGCCCATTTTGTTGAGATTACGTTGGAGAAATACAGTAAGGATTAAACAATTTTGTTATTTGGAAGTTTCCAAATTTACCCTATAGTTGTAAGCATCATATTCTAGAATTTTATTACTATTTTTCAATGATATTCTGCTGGATTATTTGCTTCCGATTTGTGTATCGAGGTAAATATCAATATTATTTCAATGTATTCAACTATTGGTTTATTTAATAATATCATTTTTTTTATTTTTTTAATCACATTTTTATTTGTTTTTCAATCTATTTTTTGATTTTTCCTATCTATTTCTGCGATTCTTAATATTGTTCCAATATTTATTTTTTAATATTTTACTTATTTATTTTTCTGATAAACTTCACCTTATGTATATGCCCTTGGGTTTAATGTTTTGTTGATCCATGTAATCGTGCTAATATACATTTGGATGTGTTGTCTAATTTATGTTTGTTGATTGATGTGATTACAGTAAGATGTCTTCCCTTTTTGTAATCACACTAATATACATGTATTATTGTCTAATTTTATTTTTGTGGGTTCTTGGGTTTGAGAAGAGATTTAACAAAAAATAGATTAAATAATTTTATTTTTCTACCAATATTAGCCAATCGAAGAATCACCCAATAAGAGTCCCAATCGGTGACCATATTCTGTGTCACTGCCTTATAACTTATATACCTGTTTTGTTAACTCTTTCAGGTGACACAATTTGTGAATGGGCTTTTTGAGCTGAGCTCCCTTCATTCAAAAACCACATTAGAGACTTTCTTGTGCAATCTAAGGAATTTTCGGCTCAGGTAAAGTGTCACTCTCAATCCGCGTTTGAGTATCTTTAAAAATGCTTTGACTTGAAATTAGTTTCGATTTTCAAGAACATATTGTATTCCTATAGATCTTTATTTATTCATGACTATTTAGTAAAAGAGGGGATTGAAGGTCACTGCGTCGCCGCAACTAAAGATCCAAACAAGGGATTATATATATATATATATAGGTATAAGATCGTGTGAGAATAGATCCGTAGGTGAGAAATGAGAATGAATCCTGACCACCCATTTCTTACAATTTTAATTATTTTTTCTGAATTTTCCGCTGAATTATTTCGGTGCCAATTTTGTAATTTTTGAACTTTTTGGTGGTGCTTTTGTAATTAAGGTCCTTTCTCAACGGGTTCATTGTACTTTCTGAATACCCACGCGTCATTTTGCACAGAACAGAAGCAGAAGCCCTTTCATCTCCATTGTTTTGCACAGCAAGCTCCGTTTTCTTCTCGCCATTTTATTTCACAGAAGCAATCACCCACTCGCAATTTACCATATCCTCTCCGTTTTTGTCTCCATTCTCGGAAACCTCGAAACGCAATCTACCTTCTCCTCTCCGTTGCGAAATCCCGAAAACCCTAGTGTATACAATCGATGGGATAAGCTCCGCATAAATCTCAACCGAAGAAGAAAATCTCACCCAACAAGAATGCTGTAATTATTTCTGGTACGTTTCCCCCCCTTTTTTGTGGATTTTTGATGATTCAAAATCCTGAAAACCCTAGTTTAATGTTATTCAAGGATGGCTAGATATGGCCTGCATTTTTGTGTGATGATTCAAATAATGCAAACGGTCCAGACTCATTCTAGAGGAGCCTTTTCCGTTCATTTCTTTTGCCTTTTTAGTTTGATGTGTGATTTTAGCATTTTGACTAATTGAAATTGAATTTTCAACCACCACAAAATTTATTACGTTTTGGTCAATAAATTATGTGTGTTATTGTATACATAGTTCAGTTGATACTTATTTAGCATTAAAACAGTAGACGTTATATTATAGATATTCCTTACATCTGCTTAAATTTTTCTGGTTAGGGTTTGTGTGAATTGCACAATGCATTAGATACAATTATAATGGCGAAGTTTTTAATTTCCTCGTGTGTGAATACGAATATGTTCATTTGTAGGGAAGGGTAAAAAGAAGGCAGGTATTGCCACCAAGGATAAAGGTGTAGTTTCTATGCCTTCTGATTCTCAGGATTTGCCAAATAAGAATGCTGGTATATTTTCTCTCTTTTTTTTAACACTTTTCTTTTCAAGAGAAGCCTACATTTTGTGGTTTTTTAAGTAATGTAGCAGAAAGCGATCATCTCATTTATATAAGGATCACACTGTACATAACATTTTATTTGGTTGTTTTTATGCATAGATATACTGAAATGCTTTCCTTAATCATCAACATGTTATCATTGACTGTAAATTCTACGATCGTTTTGAGTTAATTTTTTGGTCCACGTGTCTTTCATCTTAAACTCTCATAATCACTCCCCTCTTTTTTTATTGAAGACTGATTTTCTCTTAGTCTAAATATTTTGAAAAAAAATATATTACATTATATGACATATTGTATAGACTTAAAGAAATATACTTACTGGAAGTTCTTTGTTAGTTGGATCTTGAGCTTGACTATTCACATGAGTGTGGCTACTAACAGGAGATTGATATTCTCAAAATGGTTTCCTCAACTACAAAATCTGGAAGTTCTCTGTTAGTTCTTTTGTGCTTCTCTTACTTTTCAAGGATCTTTGGGACTTTTTACGGTATGGGTAGGGCATGTTTAGATGGTGACATGCTCAATAACCTGAATATGCTCAAAATAGATCAAAACTTCACTATCTAAATGTATATACTTAACAATCTGGGATGCATATTAGTTTTTATGTGGTCTGTGTACATGCATTATCTCAAATTAATGTGGCATGTAGGTGTTGGATCATGTGTTTATTTTTGTGAAGTTTATTTTCCTCATGGAATTCAAATTTGTGCATTTGTAGGTAAGGGTAAGAAGAAGACAGATATTGCCACGAAGGGTAAAACTATAGTTTTTATGCCTTCCGATCCTCAGGACTTGAGTCCTCAAGATTCAATGCAAGAGGTAGAAGTACGAACGAAGAAGAAGGCAGATGTTGCCACGAAGAAGAATCCTATTCCTGATTTTTCTGTTCCTCTGGAGTCAAGTCCTCAGGATTCAAGACAGCAGGTTGAATTACAAATGAAGAATAAGGAAGATATTGGCGTGAAGTGTACAACGCCGATATTGGGCTCCTTTTATGTGCCTATTGCAGGAGAGAATACTGAATTGGTTCCCGAGGATTCAACTAAAGTAACGAAAGTTCAAAAAACAAACAAGCAAGGTAATGAATTTAGGCATTTGGGTTTTTTCTTTTTCTTTTTTTGATGATATTTTGGATTTTTCTCACCATATAAGGAATGATGATATGTACATGGTAGAAAGTGCAAATAAATGTATTGTAATGTGCAAATTAGTCTTCACTAATGTGCAAAATCAATTGCATTGAAATGATTTCAAGCTTTTAAGGTGTATATTGTAGCTGTGCAAAGAAATGAACTGTAATGTGCAAAAACATTTCTAGTAATGTGCAAAGAAATGTATAGCATATGCACAGGTGTATTCTCCTTTTATGTTTTTTTTTTGATATATTTTGTGCTTATTTTTTGTAATACATTTTTTATATGCACAGGTGTAATTACGAAGAAGATGAAGATTGATGTCATTGAACCGAAAAGAAAAGCAAAAAAAACAAAAAAAAACAAGGTGTACTAAGATGAAAGCTACAGAATAAGGTATTTTTATTATTATTGCTCTGCAGTCTATATTATACTTATTTTTATCTTTTTTTAACTTTATTCTTTAATTTTATTATTTAGCAGCAGATGATGATGACTTTGAGAGCCCTATACCTGCACGTGCTGATTGTGCTACCAGTAGCAGCGATGGCCCCAAGTTTGTCTTCAAAATAGGTCATCGCCTGGGATTTTTGTAAGAGCGTTGTCATCATTAAATGAATGCCAGAGAAAAGATGTTGCAGATATTGGATTTGGTCCTCTTTTGGATTTATCAATAAGTTCAATACCAGTAAAGATGGGGTACTGGTTAGTGAAAAACTTCAATCACCTTGATCGCAAGCTGAAGTTATACGATGGGTCAAAGTTGCACATCAAAAAAGATGACGTGTCCTCTGTTTTAGGCTTTCCCCGTGGAAAGATTTCAATCATTAATAAGAAGAAAAGGAAGCAGTCAGAACTTGATCAAGAATACAAGGGTTTTTTTGAGCCTAGTCCTTATGGGATAACCCCAACTAATCTTGCTGTGAAAATGAAGGAATATGTTGACGGTGACCACTGGTTCAAGAGACACTTTGTTATTTTGCTTGTTAATTGCTTTTTGAAGCTCAGAACAATGGAAAAATTCACACTAATGTATTGCATCTTCTTGACGATCTATCAAACATTAAGGATATGAATTGGTGTGAGTATATGATTGAGTGCTTGGTGAGGACAAAGATGTCTTGGGAGGATAGCCGGGAAAAGTGGTACACAGGACCTCTCCTATTTTTGACAGTCAGTGTTCTTAATACCAGTGTTGCTTTTATATATAATTAAAAATTTATGCAATAAAATTTTTTAATTATTTTTTTAATATATAAGTGTTTTATGTGGACAAAGTTGTGTTATCTATACGCAATGTGAAAAGGAGTTTTCTAACTTACAAAAGATAGAGAAGTTGCGGAGGAGAAAACTGGTGCATTTGGGAGGGGTTTTGTGGATGAAGAAATAGAATCTGAGGTGCTGAAAAATCCAGAAACGATGGATGCTCCTGAAAAAAGAATGAACGAGGAGCAGAGTACTGGAAATAAGAATGCTGGAAACAAGGAGGCTGGAAACAGGGAGTCTGTACAGGTATTTGATGTGACTATTTTTGAATATAGTGGTTATTTTGTGCATGTAACAATGAACTAATGTGTACTTCAGTATGAACTAATGTGCAATTTTATGTGCAAGTATTTTTTTAATAGTTTTGTATGTAGTGACTAGTTGTGCATGTAATTATGAACTAATGTGCACGACTGTATGAAATAATGTGCATGTATTTTTTAAATAATTTTATGTATATCAAATAATGTGCAATAGGTTATGAACTAATGTGCACGAGTATATCAAATAATGTGCAATAGGTTCATTATTTTTATGGCTAATTTATATTTGTTTCTAAATGTTATCTATATTAGACTTTTAAATATAAGTATTTTTGAAACAGGTTTTTGTTGAGGGATTTGCTACAAGACCAGGTTGCTTGCATCTACTGGTCTTGAAATACTAGAGATGGTGCAAAGAGCCCCTCAAGTGTTATTGGAAGATAAGAAATTCACGAAGATGCAAGATGCAGCACAATCATTCTTTGGCATTTCACAAACGCAAGAGCGTGTCAAAAGAAGCCAAGAGAATGTCAACCAAACACAACAGGGCATCAATGAAGAACATGGGGGCATTGATGGAACACAATCTGGTATCGACAAACCAGAAGAGGGTACCAACAAAGCGCAAGAGGGATGCCACAATGCCTCACAAGCTTTTGATGACTGGACCGCTGAGACTATCAATGTTATGGATGAGATTTTAGAAGCAATTGCAAGGAGGGATGAGTTTTGAAACACCACAACTACTATGCCTAATTTCAGCTTAGGTATATCCGAAGATGATGAGGATGATAATGAACTTCCACAAGATTGTGGTAATCAAACAAATGATGGTTGTCAATCTAAAAAGGCCCCTTCTGCGCATGTTGATGTACACCTAGGACGTGCAACCGTTGATGAGAAGCCAGAGATCATCACCCAGCCTGAGAATGCCACTAACGCCCCTTCAGCTGCAGAACATGTTCAAGGTGTACAATATGTTCCAATGAGACGATCTAAGTGATTAAAACCAGAGGATGAGCTGTTAGAAAGGAGAGAAGTTGCTAGCAATTTAAAATCACCATTCAAGATAAGGGGAACAAATATATTGAAGAAGTTGGATGGAAATCAGAAAATGGTTGCTAGCAATTTGAAATCACCATTCAAGATAAGGGGAACAAATATATTGAAGAAGTTGGATGGAAATCAAAAAATGGTTGCAAACTGGGTTTTGAAGAATGTTGACGCTGAACAGTAAGTTATATATACTTTTCTGTGTCTTTAATAGTGTTTATAAGATATTTTTACTAGTATATATACGGTTATTATCTATCTTTTTTCTGCGTATTTTTTGATGCATGTGTTCTTGTAATACAGGAGTGAAGTTATTTTCAAGAGAAATAATTTTTATGTTTCAAGAGATGTATTACAAAGCTTAAGGGCAGGTGAACAAGTGAGTAGTCGTGTATTGGATTTGTGGTCTGTTTTTTTTAATGACAATGAAAATTTGAAAGGTTGGGGGTCTCCAAGTAGATTTTTTGCAAGCATTGGCCCTTATAACAAAGTTAGAAATACTTAATTTATATTTCATATTTTTTATTTATTATTATACATACTATTCTTTTATGAAATTTTACATGTGTGTGCAGCTACTTTTTGTTGGTGCTGATAGCAAAGAAAAGAAATATCAGATGTTTACTCAGGCCCTGGATGCAGACTCGAAAAGGATGAAAACGTTTGAAATAAAAGATATATCACTGGTACGTTATTCGATATCATTATACTTATATTCGATTTAGTTATATATATATATATATACAGTGTTCTGAAAATCGCTAGACGTCAGGCCAGCGCCTAGCGCCAAGGACGTCTAGGCGGGGCCTAGAATTTGTGAATAAATACCCCAATTTACAACATTATATCCAACCATTTAATATTTCAACATACTATCTGCTACACAATAAAGTCTATGACAATTCAAAARTAAAAGTAATAATCACAAGTTACAATTCACAAGTTTAAAACTATTGCTCGATTCAAAGTTCAAAACAACATAGATCCATAAGTTCATTAGTCAAACAAAAATATCATAACATATATTACAAAATCAAAATAATCAAAAAAATAGGCCCAAAAACGACGTCGTTTCAGGCCATAAATTTTTTTAAAAAAAAAACTGGTCTGGCGCCTAGGCGCCGACTTGGGCGCCTAGGCGGCGCCTGGGGCGCCCGACGATTTCTTTGGCCGATTTTAAAAATCGTAGGTGGATTGGTGGCGCCTAGCGCCTAGGCGCCGCCTAGGCGGGCGCCTTGGGCGATTTTTAGAACAGAGTATATATATATATATATATATATATATATATATATATATATATATATATATATATATATATATATATATATATATATGGGGTGGGTTCACATGGGAACTAATCCCTGTGTGGGAACTAGAAACCTGCTATATTACATAAGATGTTAAGCTATTTATGAATCATGTACATGCTAATTAAGATAATAGTAAAACTCAAGGGAACATAATAATAGCAATGTTAAAATATAAGTAGCATTTTGCATTATTTAAATTAGCATCACATATAATGTAAAATAGCGATTCCTAAAGTTCCCACCTAGGGAATTGGTTCTCACATGAACCTAATCATATATATATATATTTGAAGTTTTTCTTCCCCATTCACACTGGAAACTACTCATACGTCATGTGCTTTTCAATCAAGGCAAAACGATTTGATATACTGGAAAGCATTGCACCAAATGACGTGAATGCAAAAACACATAAAGAATATGCTATGAGTTTGGTAAGACCAATTTTTAAAGAATTTACTTAGCGTATCATAATTATATTTTGTTGTTTCTGTGTCTTTGTTTCCCTAAAAATATATATAATAAAATTGCTTAGGGGTGTTTTTGGTTTTTTATTATGAAGCAATTCTTTAATGTGAAAAATAATTCACATTATTGATTTAATGTGTAAAACTTAAAGCATTAATGTGCACACATTGAACTGAAAAATAAATGTGCACAGACTGAAACATAAATGTGCACAGATTGAAACATAAATGTGCACAATAATTTGAAATAATGTGCAGACATAATTCTTTAGCATTGTAACATTTTTTTCAAATTATTTTCCTTGTTGTTTTTTTCCACATAAAATTCTTTTTTATTTATTTTTTGCAGAAGGATGCGTTTTCGAAGTTTCTAAGAGGACAAAGCATGCCCCACTATGCCAATGTGGTTGCAAAACTTCAACCACATTTCCTCGAGATGCCATGTACAACAGGGGTAGAAAACASYGATTCGGGTGTTTTGACCATGAGACACATGGAGACATACATGGGGGCTGGATTGAAGGGCAACTGGACGTGTGAGATTAGAAGCGGGGATAAAAAATAGGTGAATTGCATTCGTAAGAAGTATAGCCATACCTTGGCATGCACAGAGATAAACGATTTGAAGGATGTGAACATGAAATTTGCGAAACAATATCTCCCAGTTTACAAGGCAAAGAAACTAGATCGAAAGGCTATATTGAAGAAATGATCTGCATGTCGATGAATTTTATTTTTGTTTGGCTTCTGTTTGAATACTTTTTTAAGTAGAAAAGACTGTAACGGAATGCTTATTTTCTTTGTTTTTATGTCTCTTTTTGTTGTGTAAGAATTGTTGTCTAAGTAGAAGAAACTGGAACATAATGTTTATTATGTTTGATGTCTATTTCTGTTGTTTTGTTTGTTCGTAAGTAGAAGAAAATTTTTACGACTGGAAAAAGCTGTGTTTTGCATATTAAATTTCTTAATAGTTGTCCTGGTGAGGGAAAGAGAAATATTTAAGTTTTCAAGACTTTAACTTCAATGGTTGCACTTTTTGGTTGTGCATATGTTATTGCATTATTTGTGTAAATGATATCATTACAATCCGACCATCGGGTTGGATTTATCATTAGATCCAAATTAAGCACTGTTGTCGATGTACGATAAGAAAATATGTGCACAATTTATTGCACTATTGTGCAAAATTGATTGATCTGTTGTGCAAAAAGTCATACTTGTTTGTGCACAACCTACATCGAAAAAGTAAGAGTAATAAAAATAAGAAAATGATATGAAGGGTCTTCAATGTTGCAGAGTTTAGAAAACGCCAAAAAGGTCTTATTTTATTTCCGAATCTCAAACAAAACTATATTTCAATTAATTTGTACGAAAAGCCCAAAAGACCATCACCTAAAATAGGAATTCATTAAGTACCACTATGCACAATTTATTGCACTATTGTGCAAAATTGATTGATCTGTTGTGCAAAAAGTCATACTTGTTTGTGCACAACCTACTTCGAAAAATAAAGAGTAATAGAAATAAGAAAATAATATGAATGGTCTTCAACTCTGCCAACTGCTCCTCTTTTTTGATTCATTTCTCAAATCACCTGCAAGTTATAATTTTTGTGCAAATAAGTATGTATAACTTTTAGAGATGAAAAAAAAAAGGAAAGCAGAAAATACAATTGTGCATTTTTTGTCATTGACTATTACTATGTACAACCTATTGTTTTGTCTTTGGACAAGTTCTCGTATTATGCCCGTCCCTTTCACTACAAGTCTTGCACACCCTTTGTTTTTTCTTCTTCTGCTTCTCATCAATCGACTTTTCTTGGCCTGATTTTTTTTTCTTTTCCCAGCACCTTTATTTTTCGATTGCATAGGAGGACGAATAGCAATTTTAACAGGTGCAGTTCTAGAAAAAGTCTCAATTCTCTGTTTTTTACTTGCGGTAGATGAAGCGTCCTGTTGCTCAACTGTAAGTTTCACCTTTTGTTCATTGATAACCTTTGAAAACTCAACAAGGAGATGTGTCCTTGTCTCAGCCAATGCCACATATAAGTGTATATCAGACCACAATTTGTTAAGTAGTAACTTTCTTTCATCGATTTTTGCAGATTGCTCGATAATGGCATCATTGATGTGAAACACTGGATTTAGAGTTGCATTCTTAGTCCAACGGGAAAGGACAAATTTTCGTGGGATAACATCCATGTTTAAGTCCTTAAAGACAAAAAAAATGTGTCTAGAGAGCCACCCAAATCTTTCAAAATTCTTGCAAGAGCACATAAAACAACTACCATCAGATTTGTGCACTACTGTAAACACCTTACCATTATCCTGAATGTCGCACTCAACATTTCTATCATTGTCACTAACACGTAAATCTCTACAACTAAAACACGCTGCACAAATTTCATTCTGCAACTCAATAAATATAATGTCTGTGTACACAAAGCGTGCATTCTTCTCCAAAGCTAATGGCGTCTTTAGATCGGCAAAATATGACTCACACACACTTTTTAAACTCGATGACGTGTTTCTCTGCGAACCCATAGCACTGTCGAAATGCATGAAAAATTCGACTAAAATGTCCTAGTGATTTGTAAAATTTCCAAACCAGTAGTTTTCACTTTATAATCTAGATGTAATTCTCAGTAATCCGCTCATAGAAACATCCCTAAAAAATGCAGGGATCCACTGTTCACGTATTTTGAACAAATCACGAAACCACTTGTGATCTACTAAATTAAAATCTTTCATAATTCCATTCCATTTTTCTTCAAATTCCTTAGGCTCTATGTATTCATTCCAAATGATATCCTTAAGCCTTTTATTGGAATTTTCATCACTACTTAAAACAGGCCCAACTTTTTCACTCACCTTCATCATGATGTGCCACATACGGTATCGATGTATTGTAGTCTCAAACACCTTCGAAAATGCAATTGAAATTGAGGGATCTTGGTCAGTAATGATGTATCCTGGCTCATGCACCATTGCCTTTTTGAATTGTTTGAGGACCCATACATAAGAATCAACATCTTCATTGGCTATCAACGCAGCAGCAAATGTGACACATTTTTTGTGGTTGTCAATCCCCGTGAAAGGTGCAAACACCATATTGTACCTGTAGCAGAAGAAATTCTTATTGATTTAATGTGTTAAATTAATGCATTAATGTGCACACACTGAAACATAAATGTGCACAGATTGAAACATAAATGTGCACAGATTAAAAACATAAATGTGCACACAATGAACTGAAACATAAATGTGCACAGACTGAACAATAAATGTGCACACACTGAAACATAAATGTGCACAGACTAAAAGCATAAATGTGCAGACACTGAACTGAAATATAAAATGTGCACACACTGAAACATAAATGTGCACAGAGTGAAACATGAATGTGCACACACTGAAACATGAATGTGCACAAGCTATTATTTGTAAAAATAATGAAATTTTAAAAAAAAATTCAGAAAAATGAATATGTACCTGTTAGTTCTGTACGTTGCATCAAATGACACCACATCACCAAACACGGGAAAGTTTTTTCTAGAAATGGGATCAGCCCAGAAAATTCTCTTTAACCGGTCACACTCACAAGCTCATAGTTAAAGTAGAACGCTGAACTGATTTCTTTTCTTCTATAACACTTGTCAATAACCAACTGTGCATCAGCCCCTGAAATATATGCTAACAAGTCTCTTTTGTAGTTTTTGAAATCGACAGTAGTAGCACCGATATTCTAGTAGCCTCCAACAATTTGTTTGTAAAATCTAAAAGACTTCACTGGACCAATGTTTGCCCTTATACAATTCAACACAAAATTCTCATGTCCGACATTTATTGCTCGGTTTTCTTTTAAAAATGGTAAACACTCTTTAGAAGACAATGGATGGTGATGTTTCTCTTCAAACAAATGGACTAAGTATCTGCTATTCCCATTCAATCTCAATACGAACCTAGCTTTGCACCCAAATCTATTTGTTACCCGACGCCTAATTTGATGTTCAACAACTACTGGTGTTGCTGCTCTTTTTGGTGTGAGGGATACACTTGTTGTGGCTGCCATCTTTGCTCCAGGTGGGTTTCTCTTACTCTCGTTTTTATAGCATTGTTTTGAGCATAGTAGATACTTCCAAACAAATACACCATCATGTGATTTTATTTTTGTGCTATGACGGACGTCGAAACCAACCTCCTTGGCATAAGACTTGTAAAACTGTATAGCTTCATCTAAGCTTTTGAATTTCTGATTAACATAAGGCTTAATCGAATCTTCACATATCGGAACCCAATATTTTATAGAGTTAGGTGTCATGACCATAGTTTGTCGAACAGGCTCACAATTGTGGGAAGAACATTCAACATCACCTGCAAAAGCTCGCATTCAATCAGTGCACAAAACAATACATGCCACATATAACATGACAAAAAAATTATTTAAAACTTCACGACACGTTCAAAACACAATTCAGCAGGGACGTGCACAAGGTAACACATTAATGTGCACAAACTAACACTGAGATGTGCACAAAACAAATCAGACAGCAACCACATCAAACGACGACAAGCACAAATTCTTTTAAGACTTCACAACACGTGCAAAACACCATTCAGCACGGACATGCACAAGGTAACAAACTAATGTGCACAAACTGACACTGAGTTGTGCACAAAAAAAATCAGCTAGCAAACACATCAGATAACGACAAGCAAATTTTTTTTCAGACTTCACGACACGTGCAAAACACCATTCAGCACAGACGTGCACAAGGTAACAAACTAATGTGCACAAACTAACACTGAGTTGTGCAGAAAATAGACAACAATTTGCCCAAACACACATCAGGCGAGTTTGTAAATCAGGTGCACTGTTATAATTAGATGAATTGACCTAATTTAAAAAAAAAATTACCTGATTCGTCCAAAATCGAAGCCATTGGTGTGCAAGCAAAATCAAATCGAACCTAATCCATCTCAAATTATTGAAAATCGTAGAAACCAAATCAAATTGAAGAAGATCTCGTGTTCAAAATCTATAGGCGAGTTGATTTTAGATTACCACTGAAATCGAACAGGATCGTGCCTTCAAAATCAAAAAATTTCCCCAAATTCGAATAGAATCATTTTTGAATAAAACCTAGAAGAGCGGGATCGAAGAATTCTTTGTCTTGATCGAAGAGCGAAACAGAGAGGGATGTTGTTTTAGTTCTCGCAGGTTGCACGAATTCAGTTTTCGCCAAGGTTTCACAGCGGGTGTTTCGCAGGGGTGTTTCGCAGCTGGTGTTTCACAGGGGTGTTTCGCAGCGGGTGGGTTTAGGTTTGGGACCGTAATTTCTTAAGCATATTGGCCCAGAGTCTGTTTGGGTTTAGGTTTTAATTTGTTTGATTAAATCTAACCCATTAGAATAGATTAGTTATAATGGCTATTATTCATTCTCATTTCTCACCCACGGACCCATTCTCACCGGAACCCAACCATATATATATATATATATATATGTGTGTGTATGTATAAATTTATGTATTCTTCTATTTTATTTTTTATTTTTTGGATCGAATTTTACAAGTCAGATTCACCGATCTAAATTGGAAGCTCCAATATCACAACAATTCCGCCACTCCCTGAAATCAAAGCAATTCTTCAAACTCGCCAACCTAGGGTTTTGTCGCTCTTCCCGTTCTAGCAAAAAAACAATTATGTCTTTCTTTTAATTTTTTAGTCTTCTATAACACAAAATTTCTAACCAGACAATGAATGATTGGTGACACAAATATTTTTGACTGATTTTCTTGATCACTTTCCAATTGTTGTCGGTGTTACTTTTCTAAATTGAATACCACTGATTATGAATTAAATAGTTTGGGATTTTGATACATGTGTCATTTTCTTTTGGATATCTAATCTATTCTTACTATTATGGTTGTGACTTCAATTGCAATGAATTTGATAGTCTTGACTATATTTGATAGTTTTCAATTTCCCGGTGATTACTTTCATGGGGGTGGTAGGTTGTCAGACGACGAGTATTTATCTCCACTATATTTGTGATATTCACGATTCTAGAATTCGTTAGTTTTTTTGGATATTGATCTGTAGAGCTTTTGAATGAATTGGTAGAAACAAATTTGCAAATCAGAATGATGCCTATTACTAATGGTTGTATTAGATTAGAGAATAACAAACCTAAATATATTAACTTTTTATTTTGGGTTTTTATCTTATTTCTCACTTACAAGGCTATTTTATAGGTTGTTGTCGAGATATTTTCTGAAGAGAAAAATGGTGGTCTGAAAGAGTTTTCAAAAGGATCGATGAAAAACATTGCAGAACCATACCTTTTGATGAACTCAAAGTGGGTTTAAGACAAGCTGCCCCTTCTTTGTTTTTCTTTTTTGTTTTTTCATGTCTTTGGATTGCAAGTTTTATAATTGATTTCTTTTTCAATTCTTTGAGTTATATATATATATATATATATTTTTTTTTTAAATTATGCAAGTTATAATTTTATATTTTTTATGAAATTTGCAGGTCCTCAGTCAAGAATTATGGCCATTCGTCAAATCATTAGACTCTGATTATCCTCTAAGGCCACGTTTGGGGATTTTGATAGATATGATAAATAGTGAGGATTGTACTCTATAATTATTTTAGTGTTGTTATTTTTTATTTGGGAAAGTATATTTAAATTTATCATATATTCTTAGCTATACTTCAAGTAATGTTTGAAAATGTTGATAAGATGGGGATAGTAATTGTAAAAGACCAAATGCCCTCACATTTAAATGGTCATTCCAATGGATTATTGTATCATACTTAGCTTGTTGGATTTTTTTATCGGTCAAGCTTCTTAGATATTAGTAATTCACTTTCTTAATTTAATATTTATTTCTTTGATATATTTTATGCTCTTATGCATTTCTTATAATGCCCGCGTATACGCGGGTATTCAAACTAGTATATTCTTCAAATTCATTATCTAAAGAAATTGATTGAACTAACTCAGTCTAAATATAATTTAATATACTCAAAAGAAATTGAGTACTACCATCATTTGTTTGTTGTGGAAACTAGAAGAACTACAATTCCACAATAATATCATCCACCAATCCCCAACTGACAAAGAATTATCAAACTAAACCCAAGTCAATTCTCTAATGAATTTGAGAATACATATTGACCCCAATCTCATGTTAGAGGTATATTTAGTTGTAAACTTTCAATGAACTTCGAGATGTGCTCTAAATGAGTATTTTGGGAATTTTACGAAATACTACTTCCAAGCCTAAGAATTTAGTGAAAAGAGATTTGTTTGCTTGCTTAAAAGGGTCAATGACTTTGATATGTTTCGACTAAAAATATGTCTTGCCATATGAGAAAAAGAAATTCATTTTAAATAAGTAATTGAGAGATTCAGTCTCACTCTATTTTTTTTTCACTTGAGCAAACAATGTGATGCACTTGTATAATATTAATTATGATAGTAAGTCATTGAGAGACGTGACATTATTGTTTATAATACCAATGTTAGACCTCCGGATAAATAAATTTCTTGAGGCTAATCAGGATCGATATGAATATTGAAAATAACCTCAAAGCAAAGGGGAAGAGATATGTTGATCCCTACCTATGTTGGGAGAATGAACCACAAGGTAAGATATGTAAGAGTTCGCGATATTTATTAGTCGTGGTAGAAGTTATGGAGGTTCTCCCAATAATCTTGCTTAGTCAACGGATATCCTCTATTTTGGTTGATGAAATTTGTTTGTTTCTTACTTTACAAAGAACTTGTGAAAGTATAATCAATAGTTCATATTAGACTATTATATTTGATCTTAGAACTTATTTTGAGTTAGATTTATGTGATGTGGCTCGATTTAAATTAATTATTATTTTTGACTTTTTGGTAAAATTTGCATTTCATTCTGAAGCATTGAATATAATTGAGTTTATTTACCACACATTCACATAAAAGGTTCAGGAGTAAACTATTAGATATAATGTAACATATCTAGCAAGTAATGTAAAATATTAGGATGAAAAGTATTTCGTTCAAATATCTCAAAAGAATGTGAGAATTTGTCGAGGAATAGATAATTATTCACTGAATTGATGTTTATATGTGACAAAGTCTTGATGCCTAGTAGCATATTGATTAAAGTCATAAAAGCTCAGTATGGACCAAGAGCGAAATGAACCTTGTTAAGTTGATGATATTATGTTGATGATTATCATTAAGAAGTACATTATGAGAATGGAACTATACCTTTAATTTATGTGGAAGAAAGCACATTTTAGAGTCAATCTAGTAATTATACTTTACTACGTTCTGATTATTGAATCATAAGATATGACCAACAAAAAACTTTTGGACACGACTCATTCAAGTTTTTACACGCCTGAAATGGATTCTTTGGTTGTTGTGATATGATGGTCCATATTATAAGAAATTAAAATGGACATCTTTTATTTTGTGTGAAACACAAAATGAGATAGAAATTTGATGCACAGTATAGTGTCGAACTAATGTCTTCCAATTACAACTAGTGCATTCTAAAGTACTAGGAGCACTACATATATTCATATCTCAAAGATACATCACTCATTTTTTCAAAACTTGTTCTTTAGCTAAATTATATGATTGAGACTTGCATATGCTAAAGATACAAAGTATAATATTTCATTCTTATAATTGATAATTAGTGATATATATGGATATAACCATTCAAAATGCGGATCATTCAAGTATTTTATAGTTTCGATGCTTCGGTACGTATTGTCCATAGTATGTTGCATTTGCAAAACTTCTAGCATATTTAGCATGATTGAGGACTCACCACCCTTATAAAGCACCAAACTCATAATGATAGAGAGTTCATATCAAAAGTATTTGATGTCTATTGCATTTTAATCAAGATCGATGTAATGCATCTTGTACTCTAATGTGCATATACAATAAGGTCTCAAAGAAGACACCGTCGAAAAGAATATAGATGGTGACTAAGACAATATTTATGCGCACTCATATATTTGTCTCTGCACAGGGTTATGCAATATTGCACGCAACTCTTATTTATTCATTTATGAACCTCTGCTAACCAAATATTTGGCGTACCAGTTGGTAACTGGATATAAGCCTGATAATTCATATCTACGCATATTTGATTACACAGTATATGTGCCTATTGCGCCCCCACAACGCATTCAGATGGGTTTCTAAAGACATTAAGTATTTATGTTGGATATAAATCTCCAATAATCATCCGCTATATGAAACCATTGACAGAAGATCTCTTTACCGCTTTAGATTTGTCACTCTAATGATACATTCTTCCTGTCGTTAGGGGGAGATAAGAAAAAGTATTTTCTAATGGAACGACAGGAATAGTTCCACACTATGTCTGATTATGATTGCCGCATTTCACAATGTAACGTGTGTTGATGGTCGGTATCATCCCGAGGAGGATCCGAGCCGAACAAATTAAGTTGACTGGGAAAAATGGCCAAGCGCCGAAGGCGCCAAGAAGAGAGGCACCGAGCGGAGCCGGCCACCCTGCCGGGTGCGCACGCTAAGGGTGGCAAGCATATATGAACACCCATGCCGCACCGACCTTCTGAGCACATCCGCGTAGTGTTGGGAACAGGCCTGCCGAGAAGGAGCACGTGGAGCACCGACCTGCCAAGCACATCCGCGTAGTGTCGCCGCGCACACATTTGCCGAGCTGGAGCACGCGGCGCACAGACCTACAAAGCACATTCGAGCAGTGTCAGGAATAGGCCTTCCGAGCTGGAGCACGCAGTGCACCGGCATGCCAAGCACATCCGCGCAGTGTCGCTGCGCACACATTCGCCGAGCTGGAGCACGTGGCACGCCAGAGCTGCCGAGCGCACCCGCATCAGGTCGTCGGGCACACACCTGCTAAGCTGAAGCACACGACACGCTAGAGCTACCGAGCGTATCTGCGTCAGGCCGCCAGGCCCACACCTGCCGAGCAGGGCCGCCTTGCCGAGCAGACTGACGCCGAGTGGAATGTCGAGTACTCCCGCCCAGGGGTGCCGAGCAGAGAAGTTCCGAGCAGGTTGATCTCGGCCACCTTGCTGAGAAGGGTCTCTTCCGAGGATGCCAGGCACTCTGCGCTACCCGCCGAATTCTCTCGTCCAGGGGTGCCGAGCAGGGTGAGCTCCTCCGAGGGGTACGCTGCCTGGACAAGTTTTCCTCAGACCAGTCGACGATCTCTACATGCCGAGCTGAGGTGTCAGGTCGACGTCTCCAGATTCGGCTTGCGAGAATAATGGTTGAGGTTGGATCAAGTCGGTGGAAAATGTCTGAGTTCGGCATTGGGGCGGTAGACACGTGAGCAGAAATCCTGGAGGACCAATAGGAGAGTGAAAAGTGTCTAATTAGGGTTTCAATGGAAAACTATAAATAGCCTCTCCAAGAGAGAGAGAGAGAAGGATCCCCTAATTTTCTAGAGAGAGAAACATAGAGAGCTTTAGAGAGAGAAAGCTTGTATTTAAAGGTCAAGCACTTGTAAAAAGGGTTCGGCTAAGGCCGATCCGAACTGATTTTGAGGAATAAAAGTTAAGCACTTTTTCCTACCATTTTCTGCTATCTGACTGCTGCTCTTTTTACTATTTTTGGTTTTGTATTGGTTGTGTTACTCTTAACATAAACAAAATGGCGCTAGAGGAAGGTTTCTTGTGATCTACAGTCCCACGTGCTCAGTCAGCCCTTCGAATTCTCGTTTTCTATCTTCTGTCTGATTTTAATTTTTTCGTGAGGAGCTGGACCTCAGCTCTTTGTTGTATTTGAGTTTGGTGGAGAATAAAGGAGGAATTTCTGTTCATCCTGCTCGTCAATATGAATCCTTCAGAAAGTTCAAGGAGAAATCCTAACAAGGAGCGCCAGGAGGGGACTGTGCAATCAGGCCCAAATGAGCTCGACCCGGAACAAGTAAGATCATTCATCCAGCACCCTACCTTTGCTAAGGAATTTGAAGAAATGATGAAGAAGGCAGCAAAGTCAATCTTGACACCAGAAGCTCTGGTCGGCAATCCCAAGAACGCTGACCTTCAGGAAGGACAATCAGAGTCAGACCCATCTCGTGAGGCAGTAAAAAAAGCTGGGAAAAGAATATTAGAAGAGGAAACCGAGCTGAATGCTAAGATCAGGCCCGAGAGACCTCCCATTGCGCATCGTCTCACATTCTCCTCCCCCCAGAACATCTTTGCTCGACTTAGGAATCCAGCTGGCAAAACGCAAGAAGACCATCCCGAGAAATCGGCTAACAGCAAGAGTGTGGCCATGAGCATTCCATGTAAGCCAAACGAGGAGTTGGCCGACCTGAAATATTTAAAGCAGAGAATCGCCGAGCTGGAGGCCAATCAAATCACTCCCCCATTTCGGCCTACATACCCGATCTCGCGACCTGTTGTGACCAGCTCGGCATGTGATGACGAGTCTCCCCTGTCTATCTAAATCCTCTCTGAACCACTAGAGGGAACATTGAAAATCCCCCCAATTGCTCTATACAAGGGGAGCAGCGACCCTGACTCACATTTGAGTCATTACCAGAACTATATGGACATGCTCGGCACATCTGACACATACAGGTTCCAAATGTTCTCCTTGACGCTGGATGAAGCCCCGCTAAGATGGTACCGATCGCTACCGCGCCACTCTATCTGCTCATGGCCTCAATTGAGATCTTCGTTCCGAGGACACTTCATGGTTTCTAAGGCCTCAGTTGCACCTAAAAGAGCCATCGCCACCATTGTCCAGCAGCCGTATGAATCACTGAAGAGCTATATAGCTCGATTCACGAAGCAAGTTTCAGAATCTCAGCCCTGCGGTGACGAAGCTCTACTCATCTTAGCTCAGAATGGATTATCTGACAATTCATTCTTCAAGTGGATTAACCAACAGGATCCTCAGACTTTCCAGGAGTTCCTCGCACTGGCCGCGTCTTAGATCGCAGCCGAATAGAACATGGTAGCCCCGGTCATTTCCTTCCCACAACATCACAAATCAGCCCGCCAAGTTGACAAAAATCCAAGCTCTCAAGCAATCACATCCAAGAAACTCTTACAGGACAAACACACTGACCTCCTGGCAGAGTACAATGAGGTCTACTCAATGGAAGCCGCTACAATTTTTCGAACGGATCAAGGACCTTGATATTCTTCCCCCAGCTCGGCCGATTAATAAAAACCCCTCTCTGCTGGACAAAAAAAGGTTTTGTAGGTACCACAGATCGATTGGGCACAACACAGAAGAGAGCCACGACTTGGTCCGCACCCTGATCAAAGTCTGTGATGACCGAAACTTGTTGCCATTCTTAAAGAACACCAATCTAGACAAGAACGAAGAGGTAACAATCAGCCACCCCCACCCCCACCAGCTGGAGCTGGAGGACCGAGAGAGATCCTGACCTTCATCAACACTAGCCGAGCAGAAGAGGAAATTTCAAATAGAAAGAGGAAAACCCTGATAAGGGAGGCTAGGAACTCGATTCAGAAAATGAAAGTTATGAGATCTGACGTCTTTCATTTTGTCGACCAGACCGAGGAGGAGGACAAACTTGTGTCATCCTTTACTTTTCACGAATCAGATACAGCCCCACTGGATCACCCCCTTTCGGACGCTCATTCTGGGGATTCGAACGCATCGAGTCCTCGTAGACCCCGGTGCATACGCAAGCATAATCTACTTGCCAGCCTTCCGGAGAATGAGAGTACCAAAGGAATACATCGAGACGTGTGAGGATAGGATTAGAGGGATCAGTGGAGGCTACTTGAAGACTCTCTTCCAAGTAAAACTATCTGTGGAGTTTGGCACAGGAGAAGAAAAAGGGACCATACTCACAACCTTCAAAGTGATTGACGTCCCGAGCGATTACAATGACCTTATTGGCAGACCATCTCTTTACGACTTCAAAGGTTCAATGTTAGTCTACCAGTACTCGATCAAATTCCCAGGCATCTTAGGTGAGTGCGAACACCGAGGAGATCAAGTCGCAGCTCGGGAATGCAGTTGGTCGATCAGGCTAAAGCAGATAAACATGGTCGAGCAGATGAAGATGAGCGAAAAACTGATTGAGAGAGCAAGTGAAGAGCTAGGAAACAAGGACGTGCTGAGCTCAGAAAAGGCGGCCGAGCTCACAGAAAAAGAAGCAGAAAAAAGACCGAGCTCCATTCAGTGCACTAACAAAGATACCGAGCTCATCAAAATCGAACAGAGGGTTCTCTGGGCAACAGTGCCGAACAGAAAATACCGAGCTCAACGAATCCAGACAGAGCAAAGTACAGGAAACACGAACTAAAAAATCCGAGCTCAAGTTAGCCGAGCAGGGAGATGACGACCTGAGCAGAGACAGAGGTCGGCGGCCAGGTAAAGAGCCGATGTGGGAGTCCGAAAACATTGTCTGCCGAACTGAAAAATCCGAGCTGAAAGTGGGAGAGGACGATCTGGACCCTCGAAAATTGAGCCTGAAGAGAAAGGCTGTCCATGTGGAGCCGGTCGAGGAGCTAGATTGGATATCAGTTGACGAGCTCGACCCAAACAAACAACTCCGGGTTCGGTCCGGGCTCAAACTCGGCATCCAAGCCGATACGCCAACTACGCCACATTTGGGATGGTCGCTCAAACCATATTGTGACTCTAAATAGGACCCGCTTCTAGGCCCGAAGTGGCAGCCCTGTTCGAACTGGCCGCCGGTCCCGAAGGATTGAGAGTGGCCGAATTGGGAATAACCACCGAGCTGAAAGTCTTCGCTTGAGAATTGCTCGAAGGCGAAGATTCGCCCTTAACCGAAAATTTCCCCGGCACCAAAGCTCCCGTATTGGTCGAACCCAGACCCGGGGTACGGACCCGACTGAAACCCTGGTTGGTCACCGCCCAGACCATTCCCCTCGAATCCCCGTGAACTATCCAAAGAGTAACCCAGGCTACTAGACATGGAAAAGGTTCAAGAAGAGGGAAGAGAAAAGAAGAGAAATTACCTTTTAGGAGCAAGAAAAAATCCGAGGAGATGAGGCGGAGGTTGGCCGAACTGGATATCGCGGGACAAGAACGCGATAACGTTGCCTTCAAAGAATATTTTAGAGAGAAGAAGCTGATGACTAAAGAAATTGGAGAATGAAAATGGGGGAAGAAAGAAGTAGGATGCTGGCATAGTGAAGAGAAGGAATCACATGCCACTACGTTCCAAAAGTATAAAAGGACAAGACCTGCAAAAGCTTAAAAAGGTACCTGAAAAAGCTTCCGTCACGGAGAACGAGATGGTCAAACTGCAAGCGGAACCAGGTTGAAGAGACAGGACATCCCGTGCCTAGGTCGGCTCGGCTCGGCTCCCATAGATGACCAGGATTCAATGAGCCCGAACTCGACCGCACATGTCTGACTCCGTGCTCAGGGGATTGTTGATGGTCGGTATAGTCCCGAGGAGGATCCGAGCTGAACAAATTAAATTGACCGGAAAAAATGGCCAGGCGCCGAGCAGAGCCAGCCACCCTGCCGGGTGCGCATGCTAAGGGTGCCGCACCGACCTTCTGAGCACATCCGCAAAGTGTTGGGAACAGGCCTGCCGAGCTGGAGCACTGACCTACCAAGCACATCTGCGCAGTGTCGTCGCGCACATATTTGCCGAGCTGGAGCACGCGGCGCACCGACCTGCCAAGCACATTCGCGCAGTGTCGGGAACAGGCCTGCCGAGCTGGAGCACACAGCGCACCGCTAGAGCTGCCGAGCGCACCCGCATCAGGTCGCCGGGCACACACCCGCTGAGCTGGAGCACACGAGGCACCAGAGCTACCAAGCGTATCTGCGTCAGGCCATATTTTGCATGTAATTGTTGTGTTTTTCTCGTGTTCTTAATTAGGGCTTTATATTATTTTTAGTGATTCTTGAGTCGTTTAGCTTTGTTTTCTAGGTTATTTTTCTTATTTTATGGTTTTTGTGTTCTTCTTTTGACTTTATGTTTAATTGGATTAAATGGTGTTAATTTATTTAAGGTTGGTGAAATTCTTTGGTTTTTATGTTGAAAATTCTCATTTAATAGGTGGTTTAATGATTTGAATTTAAACTAAGGTATGGAGGCCAAAAATCAAGCCATCTCCTTGCCAAGAGCTTCCCAAAGTTGTGCCAAGAAGGAGATCCAAAGGGGAAAATATTCTGGAATGGTGGCCATCTCGTAGCCATCTCCTGGCCATCTTCCTGCCATCACCATGGCAGCGCCCAGTGCAGCCATCCCAGCACCATCCTTGAGCCCTGTGAGACGGCCAGCCCTACCTTGGCCATCCCAGCGCCACCCAGCTGCCATCCAAGCTCCCTTGCACCCCAAGAACGCCTCTTCATGCCATCTTCAAGCCAAGACGCCCCCTTGCACCCCATGGACGCCTCTTCATGCCATCTTCAAGCCAACACGCCCCTCCTTTCCATATTCATTCCATGACCAAACCAACACGCCCAAGACCTTGCCAAACTCCCAAGACTCACCCAAGACCAACCAACCAAGCCACATTGAGCCATCTTGGTCAACACGGGTCAAGATTAGGTCAAACCTGGGATTTTAAGGCTTTAAGGACAAATTGGACCATTTAAACCCAATTACACCTTGTATAAATAGGAGGCTTCTTTCATTTTTGTTTTAAAAAAAAAAAAAAATCTCCTCCCAACCCAAGCTTGGGTTTGGGATTAATCTCTCTCTTTAGATTTAATTTCAAGCTTTGCCTTGGGTTTGTAAGCTCAAGAAGGATTCAAGTAATCTCTTGGATTATAATTCCTTGCAATTTAAATCAAGCTTTTGGATTCTCCATTTAATTCTAGTAAGCTTTCTTTTAATTTCATGCTTTGTTTTTCATTTCCATGCTTGTTCTTCATTTTATGCCTTTTGCCTTGTCTCTTTGATTTCATGTTAGATCTTGTGAATCGCCCATGGAATCTAGATGAGTGACACATCTGGATCATAGATCGAGTCCTTGATCATTTTTATTTTAAGTATTTCATGTTCTTTATTTTAGTTTTAATTTTCATGCTTTGTTTCATGCTTAATCTTAGATCTATGCTTCGTCGCTTGTTATTTCTAGTAAAGTTTTTAACTTAACCGTCTATTTTTATTGCTCTTTCTATTGATGCTTTCAATTTATGCTTATTTCCATTATTTGAGTTTTTATGCATAGTTGTACCTTGTGCTTGCATGCTTGTACTTGGTGAAATAATGCTTGTTTTTGCTTATTTCCTTTATTGCTTTGCATTTTCTATTTGAGGCATACGACAAGGCATCCGACCAACATGCAATTTCAATTCCTAGCTTAGTTTAGTTAGTTTAATTGCTTTATTTTCATTTTTCCTTTACTTTTCAAAGCTTGAAACACATTGAATCTCATAATTGAATCGAATTCAGATAATACCGAGCCATGAACCCGTTGATATATTTCAACACCATGAAAAACTCTTCTAACAGGCCGCCAGGCCCACACCTGCCGAGAAGGGCCGCCTTACCGAGCGATTGATGCCGAGTGGAATGTAGAGTACTCCCGCCCGGGGGTGCCGAGCAGAGAAGTTCCGAGCAGGTTGAGCTCGGCCACCTTGCCGAGAAGGGTCTCTTCTGGGGACGCCAGGCACTCTGCGCTACCTGCCGAATATAGCAATCGATGCCTATAACTAAATAAGGGCATCGGTTCCTATTAGAACCGATGCATATTCAAATTTAATTATGCGCCCATACGTGGGAATAAGCTGATCATAAGTGGCTGAGCGAAAATTTCAAAACATTAAGCATCGGTTATTATGACATTAACCGATGCTAATAATGATAAATTTCTAAAAAAAATCTGTAAAATAAGTAGCACCGGTTATTGTCTGACAACCGATGCCTGGAACCAAGTTAGAGCATCGGTTTTGTTGAAAACTCGATGCTTATTCAAATTTAATTACGCACGCACGTCGCTGGAAAAATAACATTAAAAATCGGCCGAAAATTTTCAAAAAGTGAAGCATCGGTTGATTACTGAACTCGATGCATATATAAATTAAAGTCTACGATAATAATAGCATCGGTTTATTTTGGCATCGGATATGCATCGGTCTCTATGACAAAAACCGATGCATATTGTGAAATCCTGTACAGTTCTCTAAAAATGCCGGCATTTTTAAAATTATTAGAAAAACTCATAATTCTGAATTGAATCTTCACATTTATAATTGATGAACAGAAATTCAAAACTCCACCCAAATATCTTTCATCTTTGCTACTGAATTTGTGCACTGTCTCTTTGCAAATTGCAAGGTATGTATTTATATTTTTGCATTTTATTGTTTTACATTTATATGCATTTAATCTGAAAAGGCCTGAAGCAGCATTAATATTTATTTAAAACCTAGAATGCATACGGTTTGTTCCTGGAAATTGAAAAGGCCTGATGCATCGGGAAAATTGAAAAGTCATATATGAATTCAAAAAGTTGCACTGAACTTGTTTGTATAAATAACCCTAAGACTGAATTACCTGGATACCTGAAAAAATATTAATCTTCACAACACCTTTCTACCCCCTAAAATTTAAAGCTCGAACTCTTCTTAAAAAAATAATGGCTGACAACACGATTTCGAGACCGCTTCGCAAACTAATGGAAACTCAGGAAAAACAAATTATCCTGCTGATGAAGCAAATGCAGGAAGAACGTTCCGTAAACATGCGAAAAATAGCCGACAAGTTAGAAGCAATCACCAACATTCTGAGCAGTATAAATGCTCATTAGGGTGAGGTGGTGCTCTCCATCTCCAAGCTTAAATCTATTCTCATCACCGAGCTTGGTGTTGATGGTGATGATATTGGTAATTCTCAGGCAGGAACGAAGAGGAAGGCTGCCGATGCTTGATTTTTCTTCATGCATTTGTAATTTTTATTTTTATTTTTGCATTTGTAACCTTTTTTACTTTTGGTAATTGGAATAAAAATCATTATATTAAATTGTTGTGTGCTTTTTTTTTTTTTAAACTGTGCTACTTAATAGTAAGGAATAAAATAAAGTTTAGGTTTGTTTTGAACCTTTAAGGATTACAAACAAGTTCAGTTGACTCATACATGTGAAACAAATTGTACGTAGCCTAATAACAGAGTAATATAATTATCACAAAATTTCTGATACACATAAAACAGTAGACGACTTGTTGGAGGAACACTTGTTTTTCGATAGTCGACTTTAGTTTGCTTAACATAATAATAAATATAATAATTATAATTAGTTAAATTTTTTTATCTCAATGTTAATTATAATATAATATGAATTCTAACACTACATAAATTTTGTCAAGAAAACATAATAACAACAACAAAAAAAAGTAATTAATAAGAAAGATAAATTATGAACAGAGATATATGCATTTATATTTACGATGTTAGTTTTTTTATTGAGTTCTTAATTCAATTGTGTAGCGGTAGAGAATGGATTGACGTTGGATGTATGGAAGATGTCATACGCTTAAATATATTCAAGGGGTTGAAAGTTTTCTTAGATTTGCTGTGGAGAATAAAGCTAAGACTGGCTCGGAGACGATTGTGTGTCCTTGTGTTGATTGCAAAAGTCTGAGGCAATTTCGGACTACGGACCAAATGAAGAGCCATTTGATACGTCGTAGTTTTAAAGAAGGTTATTCACGATGGATATGGCATGGTGAAACTTTGCCTGATAATACAGCTCACTCGCCAGCTCCGTCTACGTATGGTACTAGTGATAGTAATACAGAGACCGATGAGGATCTAGACAGTGATCGATTAGATGAAATGTTGCATGACATAGGAGGTGATATCAATAATGTTACTGCATTTGGTAGATTATCTGCTGATGCTGGGAAATCGTTGTACCCTAACTGTACCAAATTTACAAAGTTATCGTTCATGCTTAATCTATATAACCAGAAGGCGAAGAGTGGATGGAGTGATACGAGTTTCTCGGGGTTACTAAAGCTTCTAAAAGATGCATTTCCTAATGATAACGAGCTTCCCACTTCAACCTACGAGGTGAAAAAAATGTTGTGCCCGTTGGGACTGGAGATCGAGAGGATACATGCATGTCCAAATGATTGTATATTGTATCGGAATGAATTTAAGGATCTGCGGGACTGCCCAAATGGCGGGGAATCACGCTATAAAAAAAGGCAGTGATGACGGTGGGCTTGTACAAAAAAAAAAAGGTCCTACGGCCAAGGTGTTGTACTATCTCCCGGTTATTCCCAGATTCAAACGGTTGTTTTCAAATGCTAAGGAAGCGAAGAATTTGCAGTGGCATGCTGAAGGAAGGAAGAAGGATGGAAAACTAAGACATCCGACCGATTCTCCGCAATGGAGAAACATTGATAGTAAGTTTCCCGAATTCGGTGGTGAGAAGAGAAATCTTTGGCTAGGACTGTGCACGGATGGAATGAACCCATATGGAAACATGAGTAGTCGTCATAGTACTTGGCCGGTTCTTTTAACAATTTATAATCTTCCTCGGCTATGCATGAAGCTTAAGTACATCATGCTATCTTTGTTGATATCCGGACCTAAGCAACCAGGGAATGACATAGATGTGTACTTGGCACCTCTTATTGAGGATTTGAAGAAATTATGGAACGAGGGTGTGACCGTCTTTGATGCTTATACTCAAAAAAATTTCACCTTACGAGCCATGATATTTTGCACGATCAATGATTTTCCAGCCTATGGTAACTTGTCAGGTTATGCAAATAAAGGATCTAAGGCATGCCCCATTTGTGAAGATGAGACAAGTAGTATTTGGCTGAAAAATGGTAGAAAAAGTGTGTACATGGATACCAGGGCCTTTCTCCCAAGTCAGCATCCTTATAGAAAAAAAAAGAAGATTTTCAATGGGAAAACTCTGGACCGAGTTGCTAGACCGCCATTATCCGGACGTGAAATTTACGATCGTGTTAAAGATATTGATGTTGAGTTCAGCAAACTTTCTAAAATTGTCTCAACGGGTGGTTGGAAGAAGAAATCCATATTTTGGGGTCTACCATAATGGGAATATTTGTTGGTCAGGCATTGTATAGATGTGATGCATGTTGAGAAGAATGTATGTGACAGTGTTATTGGAACATTACTAAACATTCCGGGTAAGACAAAAGATGGTATTAACTCTAGACAAGACTTTGTGGAAATGGGGATACAGGAGAAGTTAGCTACGAAAAAAACTAACAAGCGAACTTACCTACCTCCATCTTGTTATACCATGTCAAGAAAAGTGAAAATTAGTTTTTGTGAGTGTTTGAATAAAATCAAGGTTCCTTCTGGTTATTCTTCGAATATTAAAAAGCTCGTTTCAATGAAGGACCTGAAATTGGTTGGTATTTAATCTCATGATTGTCATATCTTAATGCAGCACATACTACCGGTTGCAATTCGAGGCTCATTACCAAGAGATGTGAGGCGTACAATAACAAAGCTTTGTCGTTTTTTCAACGTAATTTATAGTAAAGTTATTGATCCTGAAATATTAGATGATTTGCAGGCCAACGTTGTTAAAACATTATGCGAGTTTGAAATGTTTTTTCCTCCATCATTTTCTGACATTATGGTGCATTTAATAGTCCACTTAGTTCGAGAGGTGAAGTTGTGTGGGCCGGTTTTCTTGAGGTACATGTACCCGTTCGAGAGGTACATGGGTATAATAAAAGGATTTGTGAGGAATCGTTCTCGGCCTGAAAGGAGTATCATTGAAGGTTACGCTGCCGGGGAGGTAATTGAGTTTTGTACAGATTACTTGGCGAATTTTGAAACTATTGGCATTCCTAAATCTCACCACGAGGGAAGGCTTGCTGGAAAAGGTATTATTGGGCTCAAAGCATTATTTGCAAATTCTGAATTGCGCATCCAGGCACACAAACTCGTATTGCAACACATTTCTGAGGTCCATCCATATCTCGACCGGCACATGTCCTTCTTAAAACAGCAGAACCCTTCGAGGGATGAAATATGGGTGATCAGAGAACATAATCGCACATTTTATGAATGGTTCAAAGAGACAGTGATGCAAGAGTTATCTAGGACACCTAATAACATCAACGAAACAATCAAGTGGTTAGCATATGGCCCTGCTTCACATGTGAGGTGTTATGAAGGTAATGACATCAATGGGTATACGTTTTACACAAAACGTCAGGACGACCAAAGTGTGCTGCAGAATAGTGGTGTCTCAATAGTTTCATTAATGAGCGCTTATTCGAGTGCGAAAGGTAAGGGACCAGTGGATGCTTCTATGTTGTTCTATGGGGTCATAGAGGACATTTGGGAACTTGACTATAAGTTGTTCAAGATTGCTCTTTTTCAATGTAGTTGGGTCGACAACGGACGGGGTGTGAGGGTTGATGATTTGGGATCCACTTCGGTTGATTTTAGTCGGTCGGGGTATCGAGATGTTCCATTTATACTTGCATCACAAGCAAAACAAGTCTTTTATGTTTCTGATCCTACCGATTCTAGGTGGTCTCTGGTCCTCCCCAGCAAAAGGAGTATTATTGGTGTTAGCGATGTCGTAGATGAAGACGAGTACGACCACTTCGATGAAACCCCACCATTTCCCATTGATATTAATGAACCTTCGATAACCTTAGGTGATGGTTATATATGCGTTCTGACCATGGAGAAGGAGAGTGGATTGAAAACAAAGATTAATGCACTAAACCTGTTAGATTATTTTTATTTTATGGTGGTTGCATTGTGTTTTTTATTTTATTTTATTATTAATTATTATTACTTTTTATGTGTGTGTGGTTAGGAAAAACACACACACACACACACCTTTTATTGTTGTTTAAGTCTGGTTTTGTTATTGGTGGATCTCCCTTTGTACTGGTGGGTTTGGTTCTTTTACCAAAATAGCAATTTGGAAGTGTTTGTATTGTAAATATAAGTTTTGAACAGGGTTTACTTTGTAAATATTGATTTTTTTTTGGGTAGATGTATTTTTACCCATAAAATTCAAACCAGTGCCTAAACAATAAGCTTTGTTCTTGATTTTTTTCATGCAAGAACATGTCAGTAGCATCGGTTTTTAACATTAGCACCGATGCTTGAAGTGTGTCTAAAGTTTTGTATTTTTTGGCATCTCAGATATATCCTTAAACGAATATAGTTTTGTAAGATCAATATTGATATGTATATACCAACGAAATGCCGTTTTTAATAAATATATCTTGTAATCAAAGGTTTGAAACAGAAAATAGCATAGAATTATTTGAAGTGAGCTGTTTCCTATGGACAGACTTTAAGCATCGATCGTAATAGTAGTAACCGATGCTACTGTTAAGAACTTAGGAAAATTAAAAAAAAAACTTTAGACGGGCTATGGGCAGGCCCTAGCCAATCCGATTAAAGATCAAAGCCCGAGCCACACGCCATGTCCATCAAGCATAGAAGTTCTAGGCCCAGTAGAGCCCAATAGTGAATCCCCGGACCAGGGGTCAATTCCGAATGGTTCAAGGGAGGAGAACATTTTTAACTTGACATATTTCGAAATAAAAGGCGATGTGGGATAGGTGGGATGCAAAGGAAGCTGCTGGTGGGAATAAGGAAGACAAAAGCAAACTTTTCATGTTCAAGGATTAAACAACATCAAAGACATCAAGAATAAAAGGATGGAAACGGCAAATAATGGTAGAGGATATCAACAAAAAATGGAAATTTCATTTAAACAAACAGATTAGTTCATTCATTAAAAAGGAGTACAACATTCATTCATCTTCGTATTTCTCCAGCTTCTCCTTCAAAATTTTGCATTTCTGGCATCTCAAATATTGATTTGTATATATACCAATGAAATGTTGTTTTTAATAAATGTATCTTGTATCAAAGGTTTGAAACATAAAATAAGCACAGAACTATTGGAAGTGAGTTGTTTCCTATGGACATACTTTAAGCATAGGTCCTATTAGTAATAACCGATGCTACTGTTAATATCTTAGAAAAAAAACTTATGACGAGATACGAGTAGGCCCTAGCCAATCCGATTAGAGATCAAAGCCCGGGCCATGCTCCATGTCCATCAAGAAAAGCAGTTCTAGGCCCAGTCAAGCCCAATAGTAATTCCCCGGACCAGGGGTCGGTTCCGAATGGCCCAAGGGAGGAGAACATTTTTAAATTGCCAAATTTCATCTTAGAAAGGCGATGTGGGATATGCAGTAAAGGAAGCTGCTGGTGGGAAGGAATAAGAAAGCAGCTATTGAACCCTTGTTATTACATTGAAGATTGTTCCTTTTTATGTGGTGTTCCAAATTATGATGTATGCCAAACGATTGTTGTTAATAATTGTCAGTTTGAATGGCATGTAAAGTATTTTGTTGTGTATTTTTCTTTTTCTTGTCGTACAAATTGCTTTCTTTTTACAATTTGGAACTACCATTATTTTATAAGGATCGGTTATACAACTCACTTCAAAACAGATGCTTAAAGATTATCAATTGCATCGGATGGTATACAGACAACCGATGCATATAATTTTAGCAACCAAATTATTTCTGGCTCACTATGTAGATGGAACTTCGTCTAATAATAATAATTAAAGTTTTCATTTTGTTTGGATGCATAAACATTAATTTTTTTAAACCGATTTATTTAAGAATACCCTCATTAATATACACTAACAATCATGATTTTCTTGATTTGCCATTTGCCTCAAAATCTTGTGAAAGGTTTTATTGGTATAAATGTGGAGTGATTTTATGGGTGGAACATATACAAATAAATAATGTGTGGCCAAACTAATATAAGGGTAGATTTGGAACTACAAAACGTATATTTTGCATGTTTCCCAATAAAAAAAACAGGGGTTGTCTTTAATGGATATCTGAAAGGAGTAGTAATCATTTCATATAATTAGTAGGAGGTACCATTTTCACGCAAGCTGAAATTAATTGTCAATGTGGTTTGTGGTTTGAGGCCATGTCAATTAAATGATCAATTTCACAGTCTTTTGAGCTGCCCAACCTCTTCATTTTCTATTTAAATCTGCCATCACCCTTGTTTCAACTCACTTTTCTCTTCTTTTGTAATCCTCTCCCTTCATATTTTCTCAGATTTTCTTAATCATATATGATGTCGATCTTGGGGTTCGGAAGCAGCGACGACGAGGCTGGTCCATCCGGCCTCGTAGAACAACTCGAGGAGGAGATAGTCCGCCTCAAGAAAGACTTTGTGGATCAGCTGTTCCACATTGTTGAAATCCTTCTCGAGAGCCAGCGATATGAGGAAGAGCGGGATCGATTGGCAGCTGAGAATGAGGTGTTGAAGGAGAAGCTGAAGAAGTATGAAGATAAATGAACTGTTGTTGTATTTTTTTATTAATTTCCGCATGGTTTATTTTAATGAAATTTTCGTTTTGTGTTTTGTCATTATTGTACTCTGTTTATTTTAATGAAAATTTTCATTTTGTGTTGATATCCTTTATCGTTTTCATCCTTTAATTCTTGATGTTGTTTATTTCTTGAACATGAAAATGTTGCTTTCTTTACAGCATAATCCCACCTATCCCACATCGCATTTCTAAGAGGAAATATGGCAAGTTAAAAATGTTCTCCTCCCTTGGACCATTCGGAATCGACCCCTGGTCCGGGGAATTACTATTGGGCTCGACTGGGCCTAGAACTTCTTTGCTTGATGGACATGGCATGTGGCCCGGGCTTTGATCTCTAATCGGATTGGCTAGGGCCTACCCATATCTCGTCACAAGTTTTTTTTTTTAATTTTTCCTAAGATCTTAACAGTAGCATCTGTTATTACTAATAGGATCGATGCTTAAAGTATGTCCGTAGGATCGGTTTGTATGAAAACAACTGATGCATATATATTCATTGATATTTTCCCACGTTTTTTCCTACCAGCGATGAATACGTATCGGCTCTTGTCAAACAACCGATGCTTAACCCTAATTTTTAGGGTAAAAAACAACAAGTATTAAAATCCTCGAAAAACACAAAACCGGCCTTCAAAAATTCATCCACACATCTTGTCGAATTATCTTCTATCCTAGTTTAACGATGACTTTAATTCCAACATTCACCAAGACCATCGGAATGCCGCTATCACGTTTCATGGTATATGTGCTTTATCCATTTTTTTTCTTTTTCTGTTCTGATATATATTTTTCTGATTTGTGTTTTGTATGATTTTGTAATTCTGAATAATTGTCGACACAATTGCAGCATATCCCGCGGTCTCTGGTCCGGTTTTTTGCAGAGCTTCCGAGCAAGGATTTTAAATTGCGCAATCCCATTGGGCAGACATGGGATGTCACAGTGGAGTTGTTTGGTGAAGATGGTGACCAGGTTTGTTCTCTCCATAACTAACTCAAGTTTGTTGATGAACAACTTTTGCGTGTTTAAGTACCCTTATTCGATTTATGTTGCGACCGAGAGTTTGCATTTTGTGATACGACCGTGAATTGCATTTCTTCGTATGTATATAATAATGTCATTCATGATGTGTTGTTTAAGTTTCTGCAAACTAGATACGACTGAGAGTTTGCATTTTGTACTCTGTTTTTTTTTTGTTGTTTTTTTGTTTATTGTAGGCGCGGTTCAAAGGGGAGTGGCTCGGTTTTGTAGAGGACAACAAAATTAGAGAGGACTATTCCGTTGTGTTCATAAATAATGAGCCTTATATTTTTGACGTAATAGTCTGTGACGGCAAAGGCGTTTCAAGCAATCGATTTGTAGGTGTGAAAGATCCTGACCTTGAGCTGACTCATTTTCCTTCTTTCAAAGTACAAGTATCGAAGACTATTCTGGAGCGTGGACGCATAGTAAGTTGAAGATTTTTTAAATTATCTGCAACTAATACACTTTCAAGTAATTATTGATTTGAGGTTAGCAACTTCTAATCGTGCGAGCTTTTTGTAGGCCATTCCAAAGGACTTCTGGACTGAGCATGTGGTCCCAGGAGGTAATGGTCATCAGGTGAAGGCTACAATTATAGGGTTTGCTGATCAACGTTGGGTTGTTGATGTATCAAGCTGGGCATCAGATGGTCGCCTTGTCCTTACTGGCTGCCAGGAGATGCTTGAAGACTTATGTTTGCCACTTGACTCAACCTTTGACCTTCATCTGTTGGATCTCCCATCTTTAGTTCTTGTTTTGTCGTTGCAGTTTTAGATGTGTTTGGGATGGAATCAGATGTAATGGGGAATTGTTTTATGTTTGGACTATGTGAATGCTTAATCTTTTGCAGTAATGGTTGTTATGGGGCCAAAAATTAATTACTTTATAGCCTTTCTATTTATATGTCAGGCATTTAATAAAGCATTCTAAGATTGGTTTATTTATTCTCTTCTCCTAGCGTTTATTAATGAATCTCCTGTGTTCGATTAGTTGGTTGAGAGTTGCTCAATCAATTTAAGATTCCATTTTCTAACTTCTCTGGAAAATAAGAAATAACCAAAACTGGATTAATTTGTCCTTCGATTAAAAAACATTACTCTCCCGATCCCAACACATGAGCAACGGAACAATCACATTAGCAAATTCCCTTCCTCGGTTTCGGAACCCTAACAAGTCAAACAATAAACGGCGTACAACACACTAAAACCACATACACCACATAGACACCTTTAGCTGTTTTTGATCCAAATAACAAACCAAGTAATCAAAAGCGTCGTGCACAACCAACGTTCCCGATTTCGCTTCTTCTTAACATATTCTTCAAGCTTACAATTTTCAGCTGCAAGTGCTTTCAGGTTTGTTTCATGCTTCTTCACATCTAATTCAAGTCTCTTTACGTCAGCCTCCAACACTTGGACTTCAGCTTCAAATTTATTTGCTCGTCTTAAAAACCCGGGAATAATTTGAGTAGCTCTTGGGCACAGTGGGTCCTCAAGCCATTTGAGAAAATTACACCCTTCAGTCTCCTATAATATAATTTAACTCCGATCAATATTAATGTAAATAATCCCTTTAACTACGAAAAATGAAGACTATCAGAAAAATCAAGCAAAAGTACGACACACCCACATAAATCTTAAGTAACAGTCATTTTAACTACAATTGGATCCCATGTTAACATCTTACACAAAACCCCCAAATAATTATTAGCCCTAATATCTAAAAATTGGAAAGAAATTCAACACTTACACGGAATCTTGGACAACTTATATATCTCTTCCCGGGATTGAGGTCGGTCCATGATGTCCGACAAACGACATCATCATCACAATTGCATTTTCCTCTTCCCACAGTGAACTCAGATGTTTGCCTCCAGGCCATTTCCAAGCAGATTGTCGAAATAGCACCCTTAGACTGAATTGTGGTATATTTATTACAAACGGTTTTAGGAATTTTCAGATTGCACCCTAAAATTTTTGATGTTTATGTTTTTTGCCCTAAATTTCCAGAATTCATAAATTTCATACCATTTATGGGAGTTTAATTTTGTGATGGTCAGAATTTAGGCCTAAATGAACAAACAAGTATTTCAAAAGATGTAATTTTTTTGTAAAATTAGTTACTATTATAGGCATCGGTTATTACTAACAACCGACTTTAGTTGTCTGATAAAACTTAAGAGCATCGGTTGTTTTTGTACAACCGGTGCATATAATCGTGAAATTCGGCAATTTTTGGGCGAGGGAGGGATTCAAACCCGCATGGCTTGTAGCCTCTGAAAAGTCCATTTTTGCCCCCAAACACACGAAAACTAGGTTTTTGAATTAAATTCAGTCCAAAATTTTTATTTTTCCCACTTCAAAAACTCGCCAGATATTCAGAATCCATATTTTGGAAAAGTTTGGATGATTCATTCAACCTCACCTGCTATTCGCCGTCGATTCCCCGTCGCCTGCTGTTCGCCGTAGATTCCCTATCGCCTTGTTTCATCCTCGCCTGCTACAAATTGACCAAGAGTGTATGTTTTTTAGTACTTGTTCAGTTCGTTTAATTAACATGTTTGGGTAATGTTCAGGTGTAGAAAATTAAATTCTCCGATAATTGGGGTAACGAACTAAGAATTTTTACCACAACCATCCTTTCGCTTCCCGTTGCCAAGTCGAACCTTTCAGATAGGAATGAAACCTTTAAAGTCAGACCTTTCATGTTGATTAGGTATTTGTTCAGTATTTACACAGTTGAAGACCGGACTCTGAATTCCATTCCATAACCAATGTCCATAACAGGTTTAATTATCATATTAAATTTAGTTATGGTTGATTAATTAAGACACCTACATGCATGAATTAGTGTATGGTTGGTGCCATTTATTTGATGAATACTCTCACTGTTGTATTTTGGACATACAAGCCATTTGAACCCTCTTGAACTATGTTATGCGGTAAGTACCTTCACAAAAGTTGTCGATATGCTTCTTAGTTGTCTGTAGCTGCTAGAATCATCCAAGTATCTATTTTCACTCTTGTAATCTGTTAAAAATTTTGGTGTCTTCACAGTAGTTGTCGAGTGATTGTTAGCTTTCATCGCAGTATAAATTATATTTTTCATCTAATATTTTAAGAATTTTATCAACTAACGGCACAGAGTCATGACTGATTCATCGAGCACCCACGGTGAACATGATTCTGAGTCTGTGAGAAGAAGATCTAGAGGCTCAACGACATGCATTAAAATGAAAGCCAAGCCTTCAGAGCAAAAGCATGTCGAATTCGACAATAACAATAAACCCATTCGGGAAATATGCTACCAGTTTCAAGAATTACCTGGGTTCTCTAGTTCGGTCGCATGTAGATATTAACATCAATGAGTGGAAACACATCGAGAGTGGTCTGAAGGATGTGATTTGGGAAGATTTGTAGGTATTTAATAATCAAAATTTTATAGTAAATCATTTGTTGATGAACACATGTATTAATATATGTCTGTTTTCTTGTTTATTCAGAGAGAGTTCAATATCGAAGGGGATGAGAAGAAGAAGCACTTCCTGAAGGTTGCGAGAGTGAGGTGGACCGCTTTCAAGTCGTGTTTAGTGCGTGACTTCATAAAGAGGAAACACCCAAAATATGATCATCCATCCCAGTTATATCATTCCATCACAACTGATCAGTGGGAGAAATTCGTTACTGATCATCAATCTGAAGCATTCGAGGCATGTACATTACCTTTAAAAAAAATCACCAGAAATATATATCTAATATTTTCCTAAAAACTTTTCACCAGGAAAAGAGTAGGAAAGCTCGGGAGAGCCAGTCTCACAACCAGCATCCGCACTTTTTAGGACCCGGTGGATATGCTAGTGCGAAAGCTAAGTGGGTTGTATCAGACCCTCTCTCGTCATCGTCTTCATGTGCTTCGCTCGGCTCGAGTATAGCTCCGGATGATCGCAGCTTAGATTAGGTTCGAGCAAGAATCAAGAAGGACGAAAAGGGAAATTATGATATCCCGAATGATCAAACGAAGGGGGTGGTTGATAAAATGGTAATTATATTTTATTGTAAGAATATATATTTTTGGAACTACTTACGTAATGACATAGGGAAAGTGTATTAAATGATGTTTATCATTTCTTGAAACAGGTTGAGAAGGCTCGAGAAGTCAGCAAAGGGACGTTTCTACCGCAGAGGCACGATGACATATTGAATGCGTCTCTAGGGAAGAAGGAGCACCCGGGTCGGGTGCGAGGTGTTGGTAGCCACGTGAACGTGAGGTCTGTTTTTGGTCGACCGAGTCAGACAAGCAGGAAACAGAGTGGAGTGGTGTCAGTAGACGAGGTGAGGGAGGCTCTGACACAAGAAATCACGCAGCAGATGCAGGGCAAGTTTGATGCTCTACAAGCTCAATTCAACCGGTTGTATGAGCAAGTGAATAATCAAGGTCCACAGACTCCAGTTATTGACCAAAACATGCCATCAAGAGTTGACGAGGGGGCTGACTTCCACACGCCGATGCAAGGTGACCCACATAGTAGTTGTCAATCGGTTGGTGGGACTCCATTTCCTATGGTTGAGGTATAAATTAGATGATATGTAGTGTATTTTCACAAACCTACTCATTCAAGCACCCTGGTAGTTGATAAATAAGTAATTCTTAGTCAAGATTCATTATGCATTACCCTTTTCAGAGTCGTCTTTTCATTATTCATGTATTCGAAAATATCAAGTCTCGTTTTTGCTCGTCCTTTCATTATAGAGTTATTAGTTCTAATTATTGCCTCTTAATGGCATTGCATCGTATTATTTCCAGAAACAAACTTTCATAATTAAAACATATATTTACCTGTATCCAGAATGTGAATACAAGACTAAAGGGGCTAAAAGTAATTAGGTTTGTTATATAATATACTCAGGCCGATACGGTCAGGGGATTTTTGCATTTTTGTATTGTCAATACCTACATATACTCAGGCCATTACGGTATAAACTATAAAAAAAATACTCGCTATCATCAAGTTCTAATTTATATTCATCATCACAATATAATCATTTTTATTCAGACCATTAACTTTAGGCTACTTTGAGTAATAGAGTCCGACTGAGTGCCGTCTGGCCCTGTCCATTCTGGGGGACATGAAAATTATTGCATCTGGGATGGTTTACCCAACCGACGAGGACACGATCGTGCATCATCAGAAGGTGACACCCGGTCATGTCAAGGTCTCAGTAGATCAAATTGTCGAGGGTGCAGCAGAACTTCCTCTACCGGCGACGGTTCATCTAGAAATGAGGCACGTGGGTCAAACGTTAGGTAGATTTTTGCAGTGGCCGATCAGATTGGTTCAGGCAAGAGAGGTAATAATATATGTTTTAATTTTGCCAATTATTTATTTAGTTTTAGTATGCTCAATCATGGCCAACTGTACAGGAACGTACAAGTCCATGCCCAAAGAAATAGAGAACATGTCTCATAGAGACAAGTGGTGAGCAATCTGCAACAAAACCAATGCCACCTCTTGTTGATGATGTAGTCTTGGAGACTCTGGGACCTAATTGCATAGAGCTACATGACCTGATCCTATTGATGCCCATGCACGTGGACCACGTCTCTATGGACCTAGAGAAAATCGTCTTCCATGATAAAAGAGGGACGAAAATTCACGTGCCAATTGATGATATTCGGAGCCTGTTCAGAATGGGGTGGACCAGTGTTTCTGTTGTGCAAGTATTTGCGCGGTACGAGCTTTCTTTTTCCTTATCAATTAGTTCAATATTTAGCTTAAATTTATTTAGCTATGAATCTACTAATGATTTACAGGTGTCTTCGTGGGTTGGCTGAGAGTCTTTGTGCCGGTGCCATCGAATTTCTTTGTCCAGCGAAGATCTTCAAGAAAAGTATATTAAATGATCTGACTGCTATGACAACATACATAAGTGATGCCTTCGGTGTAATGTTTAGCAGGACATTCATTCTAGCACCATAACTAGACGAGTAAATTAGAGACTATTTCTTGTTATTTTTTCCTTTACTACAATTGTTATAATTTATAAAGATAATTAATCTTTGTGCTTATGAAAATGTGTAGTGACCACTGGGTGCTGCTAGTGATATGTCCCAGGAAGAATCATGTTTCTATTTTAGATCCAAAGGGACACAAGAGGGACTTGGATATCAAGACACATGTTAATACGTACGTAAATTTCCCCCCTATATTTGTGTCTCTTATTTTTTGAAAAGGTAACTTCCTGTCCTTTTTTTACAATAACATCATAAAAAACAATTCACTTTCAGGTCCTTATTGTCAAAGTAATGTACTGATTCTTTTTTGTGGGCAATTTTCGTGCGCAAGTTGTTTCATAACATTAATGTAATTTTGCTATTTTCCACAACCTGATTCTTTCTATAGCCTACTCTCATAGAACCGCTTAAAGTTTTTCATTGGATATAATATAAGATTGGGTTGTTTATCCGCTCATTTTTTGGTTTTGAAACTGTAAATGTTTAATATATAGGTAATAATTTCTTATTGTTTATTCACACTAATACTTTGCGTGTTAATTAACTGTTTGAGTGCAATGATTACTATTTGTAGGGCAGTACGGACCTACATGTCAACAAAAGGAAGAAGAGGAAGAAACATGGTGTGGAATAATCTGCCGGTAAGTTATTTTTTAAGGTATTAACAATAAAATAGTATATTAGTTACCCTAGTAGGCAAGTTAGTAAAAGTTCTTTGACCCATTTCATTTTGACTCACCGATAGATTGATAGGGTAATATTGATATGCTTTCATATGATTTTTGTAGTGTAATCAACAATGAGGAGGCAGTGAGTGTGGATATTATGTCAGGAGATATATGTATGACATTTGCTCTGGGGTCAGTGTCAATTCTTCATTAGACAAGGTACGTGTAAACTCATTTTTTTAAGTAGTAAAAATCTACTGAAGATTTTTTAAACTCCAAACCTAAACCTCATTTTTAAAATGATAAATTGATTTTGAATCGGATTGTGTAGGACTCATTTGGAGTTGAACCATACGAGCAAGAAACACTCGACGAAGTTCGTGAGATATGGGCAGAAAACATTACTCGGTATATCTTTCTCAGTTTTAATTACTTTTTCTTAGTTATTAAGTAATTTATTTTGTAACTTGGTGCAGAAAATTATGAGGACGTCGGTGGATTTTCCTCTGGATTTTTCTTACTTAATAATGTGACTCTTATTCATTCACAGGGAAAAGCATGGAGTGACAGACAAATAGCAGAAAAGAGGTTGTCTAAGGATTCAGAGTTGGAATTCAAGAACGAGGTGTTGTTCGCAGCCAAACTTCAACATAAGAAACGAGGAAAGGCTCTGGGGATTCTCCTTTGGAAGGAAACGAGATGCTTTTTATTTACGAGATTTGTGCTGTTGAACATGATTCTATGAGGTTGGGGTTTGTTTGCGATACTTGTGCGACGAAAATAATTAGTTTAACTTGAGTTTTATTAGATATGATGGAAATTTCTGCATTTGAATTATTATTATTGAATAGAATGATTTTTTTTATTAAATTAATTTTTTGCAAATGGTAATTATCAATTTTCTGGATAGGTTTTAATATAAAATTTTTGAAATTCTGAAACTTCTTAAATATCAAAAAGTTTGTGCATCGGTTTGTGCAAACCGATGCATATAATCAGATTTAGGCATCGGTTTTTAACATTGTTATATACATCGGTTCTTGACAACAAAACCGATGCATATACTTAAAAAATCGATATTGGTTACTCAACAACGACCGATGCCTATAGGTCATTATAGGCATCGGTTATATATACACGAAACCGATGCCTATAGTTAACATGTATGCATCGGTTGTGAGATACAAACCGATGCCTAAATCTATCCATGAGGTATCGGTACTTTCAAAAAACCCGATGCGTATACGTAAACATTAAGCATCGGTTACATGTCAAAGTCGATGCCTAAAGGTAAACTATAAGCAACGGTTGTATTGAAACTAACCGATGCCTTCGGAGCACATTAGGCATCAGTTTTTACAGAAGAAAACCCGATGCCTATAGTGTACCTATAGTCATTGATTTGTATTCAACAACCGATGTCTATAGTTCACCTACAGACATCGGTTGTTTTCTAATAACCGATGCCTTAGAGGACATTAAGCATTGGTTGTAGAATAAAATTGATGTTTATAGCTACACTATAGACATCGGTTGTTTTACAACAAACCGATGCGTGTAGTGAAAATTAGGCATCGGTTTACAATGAAACCGATGCCTATAGTAAAACTATAGGCATCGGTTGTTTCACAGTAACCGATGCCTTTGGTGACTGTATATGGACATTAGGCATCGGCTTGTGATGACTATATGCATCGGTTATGGTCAAACAACCGATGCATATGTCTATTATAGGCATCGGTTGTAAAATCGATGCCTAAAGTCCAGGTTATAGGCGTCGATCTAATAGGCATCGGTTGTACAACTGATGCCTATTAGCAAAAACAACCGATGCTATTGTGGGTTTTCTGTAGTAGTGGATGCTCCGAAGTTTAATATGATTCAAGATAATAAAGAAATCTCAATGTACAATGAGAGTTTGTATCAGTTGATGGAAAGATCTTCCACACACATTGATGATATATACACTGTTGCTCAAGTAATCATAGAGCACGATAGTATCGAACCACGCTCTATTGAAATGTCAACAAAGAGCAAATTGGCCTAATTCAAAAGAATTAATCCAGGTAGAACTAACCTCACTAACAACAAGATAGGTATTTGGTCCGATAGTGCTAACCTAACCAAGTGTAAATTCTGAAGGACATAAACAAAGTTTTGTTAGAAAGCGTAGCGATAAAAATAAAGCCATGAGATGCAAATATAGACTTGAAGCACAAAGTTTCTCAAAACGCCCTGTAATTGACTATGGGCATATGTATTATCCCATAATAGATGTTATAATTTCAAAGAATTGAGAATGCAGCTCATACCTGTGGTTACAACATATCTTTATGGGGATCATGATTTATATATATATATATATATATATATACACACACACACACATGAAAGTGTTTATTGGTCTTTCATTGCCAAGGCAAGTGACTCTAAGCTACGGACTGCATTTGCAATTAAATTAAAATACTCACTTTATGAATTGAAACAATCCAAACGGATGTGGTATAACCGTCTAAGTGACTACTTGATTGGGAAAATATTATCTATGCCCTTACGTATTTATAAAGAAAATAAATCTCAAATTTGCAATTATAGTTGTATATGTCGATGATATGAACATAATATCAACTCTAAATGAAATAAGAGATATCGCTAGTTATTTAAGACTTTAATTTGAGATAATGAACCATGGTAAAATTCGGCTATGTTAAGGTTGAACTAAACCCGAGTTTGTGAAATACTAAATTCTACAGTTTGCATATATCCAAAAGATGATCAGACGATTGTAATGGATAAGTGCAATATGTTAGCACTACTATGATTGGTCAAAGTGAAAATATAAGGAAAGATCAATTTCGTCAATAGAATGACGAAGAATTGGTGGGAGCTGATATTCCCTCCCTATGTACAATATGCACATTATTGTACCATTACTAATACACTTGACCAAATATTACTTTCTCAAAATTATTATCTTGATTTAACTCAAGAAAGCGCAATGTCACTGGAATGGAATCAAAACGTATTTTGATATCTAAAAGAAACCATTGACATGAGTTTATTTTTTCCATTCATAAATATAATTAGAACTGCGAACGGTCTTGTAACCCCTAAAAGAAAATGTTGAGTTTACCTCCTACTCTGAAATACCAAATAGTATCGTTGATGTTTACTCGTTCGATTCATATAAAGAGGTCATTATCATACATGTAGTAGTTCGTGAGTATCTATGGTAAATGTTATGATCATACATATCTCTGAGAATAGTGGCTTGAACTCTATCACTGAAGAAAAGGTGATAATACGAGTAATATCACCACAACTCTTTTATAACCAACAACTATGCACTTTCTCAAGAATGAAATAAACCGAGCAAGTGGAGACTTTAAAAGTTCTCTTGATAGATGTACATATCAAACAGAGGTGTAGACTTTAGGGGGAGTCTCAACATAGGTGTGTTATACTCTTTTTCCTTAGACCAAGTCTTATTTCTTCCATTGGACTTTGTTACTTGGCAAGGTTTTAACGAGATAATAATGAAATAACGTTTCACTCTTTGACTTGACACAAGAAGGAATGTTGAAGAAAAATACACTTAGTGTGCCTTCGTATAACTGATGAAAAACAATTTAAATATTTATTATTTTTATATATTATAAAAATATGTATTTGATATTCTATATAATTTTTTTTTTATAAACTAATTCTATTGCACCTTGTCTTCTTCTTTTCTTCTTTTCCTTTTACGCAATATCTCGCAAGTATTTCACCCCTAAATCTACATAGCAATGTACATTGGGGAGCACCCAATTTACCGTACACGTATATGGACTAAATCCTTAGTGGGCCTGTAAAAATATGAGGCCCCTAGCCACCGGCTCATTGCTTTGTCTGATCTGAACAAAGAAACAGTTTCTCCCTTTTCCCCTAAAACCCTGAAAACCCTACCCCTTTACCCTTCTATATAAATAAAGAGTTTGTGTGGAGTCTGAGCAGCAACACCTCTCTCTTAGTCTAAACCCCATCTCGTGCCCTTTCTTCTCTCTGTATCTCTTCAATTCAATTATTGATTTTTTGACAATTTTTGTATAATTTTCAGTCAGTGGCGATGATGAGAAATTGTAAGGCTTGTTTCTCAAGACATTCGCAGTGGCCGCCTAAGTGCTTTCGCCTTCGCCAGGCTTGAGAGCTTATGCTGTTTCTATCCTTCCTTGGATGTCTGAGCCACCCTTATTTTCTTCTATCTATTCTCAGTTTTTTGTTCTGTTTAATTAATTATAAATTTTGAAGTATGATCAAAATTAGGTATGATGAAACAAAATCATTCGGATTCCCAATGAGTTCAATCTGTGATATCTACAACCAGCTACTTCTGACCTAGCCTTTTATTATCATCATCATCATTTTTACAAATATTTTTTTTCTTTCAAAATTCATGTCCATGATTTATTGCTCACCTGCTCAGGTGTTTGGTCGTTGATGTGATTTAATATTTGCTACTCTTGATGGGAAATGAAATATATTCCCATCTGATGATATTTTCCACCAAGATCTCTGAGGCCATTTTAAACATCATAACCCTGAGTTTTCAATTATACATTTTTTTTATGTTTTCCTTTTTTTTTTGAAGCTAATTGTTTTTATTTAATTTTTTGACCAATTGTTTATGGAGATGGAAGTGATGATTATTTCCCCAGATGACTCGACGCTGAAATTACTGAGCGCTTTATTTGTTTTTTCTTCCTTTGTTGAGGAGAAAATCCAAGCCAGATTTTCTGATCCATCCCCAAAATATGTAGTTCTGAGCTATTTTCATTGTTTTGCAGTTATTTAAATTTTATTAAATTGTGTTTCTGCTTTTTCTTTTTTTTTGAAATTAAAATACTATGGATATGATGATTATTTTCCCCAGCTGATCGAAGTTGATTATACTGTGGCTACTATAAATTTTCTTCTTTTAAGAGGAAATCAAGCCAAGATCTGATCCATATAATGTTGGATGTATTTCGAAATTGCATTTTAGATGATATTCTCATAATTTTAGATGGAATTGTTTTAATGAAAATAATTTAATTGGCTTGTTATATGTTGGGAATTTCTTAGATGGAAGTGATGATTATTTCCCCAGATGACTCGACGCTGAAATTTCTATGCGCTTTTTGTTTTTTCTTGCCTACGGGTTAGAAAATCCAAGCCAGATTAACTCATCCATCTATATGTTTTACATATGTTATAACTTATTTTATTTTGCTAATTTTCTTGTTTTACAATCACTCTCTTGCACAAATTACAAGGTACAGCCATTCCTGCTCGACAAGCAGTCTCGGCTTGAACGGGTAGATCGGCTTGAACGGGTAGATGTTGTAAAATTGGTACTTTTAATATTTAAGAGCAAAAATTATAATTAATAGTATTAACCTTATTTTATTGCAATTTTCGTTCTAATTTCCGAAAAAGTTCGTTTCTCTTATATTCAAACTAGTGACCATATGGGAAACTTTAATCCTTGTTTCTCAAGGACATTCGCAGTGCTTTCGCCCAGGCCCTGAGAGTTTATGCCGTTCATAGCCATTTTAAATTTCTTCTATCCCTTGTTTTGTTAGTTAAATCTAATCTCGAAATATGATGGTCATTTGGGTCGACGAAATAAATCATTTGGATTCCTACTTCATTCTCCATCAACCAAAGTTTCCAAGATATTTTTATGTTTTTATTTTCGCAAGTATATTGTGGATTCTGTGTTACCTTCAATATGTGCTGTCGGAAGCTTTGAATTCGAAAAATGATTAATTGTTCAATTATTGAATACACTCAATCATGTGAACCTTTCAAAATAGCACTATTTTCATTGTCAATCATGTTCCCGTGCCAAAATAATAAAGTGAAAATGTGAATACACTCGATCCAACATTATGAACATATAACCACTGTTTAAAAACCGGATCGGACCGGCCGGTTAAATCGGGAACCGGTCATTGACCCGGTCCGATCACACCTATAAAACCGGTTTAGCGGTTAAACCGGTCAAGAACCGGTCAAAACCGGTTAAACCGCTGAAAATCGGCAAAAAAAAAAAACGGTTGAACCGGTCAAACCGTTTTTTATGTGCAAAATATTGTGTACGATTCAACTAAATTGGCATAATTATATTAATGATCCATGGAACCTAATCAAGCGATATGAAAATAAATAAATTATGTTCGGTCAATTTTATTTTTTTARTTTTATCTCTCCTAATAATCTAGACAAATAATTAATATAGTGATCTATGACTTATATATCACATAACAAAGAAATACATTAATATGTTTAATAGAGTATAAATAAATTAAGCATGTTTATATAATAAATTAATTACTTTTTCCAAATACTAATCAAATTAATATTTATATTAATACATTACATAATATTTCATACTATATAATTAAGAATATTATGTTTTTATTAATACGGTTGGACCGGCGGTTGAACCGGTCCGACCGGTTGAACCGTGAACCGGTGAGAAGACCGGTTCGTTCACCGATCCGGTTTTTAAAACATTGCATATAACCACTAGATTTTAGTTACAGAACATTTTGATAAAAATAAAATATATATGAAATTGTGCAAAAAAATAAAGTAAAGAATACAAATCTGTAGATCAAAATGTACAAAAATTAGAAACCAAATCTAAAATTTTGAGGGAAATTTTGGGTTTGAATTTCTTAGGTTGAGACGTTAAGCGGGGTTTAGGTTAAGATGTTAAGCGGGATAATGTAGATGTGATTTTATTTGTGCGTTCTTAAACAACAAAATCCGTGTCACGAGAAATAAGGTGTTGATGGATTAAAGCAATTGCCCCTCCTCATTCTATCAGTGGGGATTCTTAAGAGATGTAGTTTCGCAGGTGTTATGCTATCGAAGATTAGAAAGAGTTCAATAACAACGACGTGAACAAAATATATTGATATTGAGGGGCCGATGAGTTTTTCTTTTTCTAATTGTTTTGTTATTATGCCCAATGGTAGGCGATGATAATCATTATGTTTATTGAATATATTTTTTTCAAAATTAAAATAAGTCTTTGAAAAGAAATGAACAAAATAACTTTACAAATCTCAGGTTGAAATCATGTGTCGAGTTCCAATGGATTTTGTGTCGGTATCTTCCAGTAGGAGATATTGAAAAAAATGCATAATTCAAGAGACAGAGTATAAGAAATAAAAAATTAGTAGGCAAATCATGTATAGTTTGGGTGGTAAAAAAACTCTAAAAAGAATTTTGAAAGAAAATGACAAAAATACCCTCGTATTTATCACTTGAAAATCACGCGCAGAAATCTGTCATTAGGAGATAAAGTGAAAAAACGGACAGTTCATGAGGCAAATTGTACAAAATAAAAGATTAGTAGGCAAAATGTCAAATTGAGAATAGTTTGGGAGGGAAAAGATTTTCTCTAATTTTTCTTACTCATTTATATTTGTAATTTTTTATATTTATATGTTTCTCATTTTTTATATTTGCTAAAAATAGAGAAATAGTGTTTCGAATATTTTATCAATATACTCACTTCACAAAGTACATTTAAGTAGTACGCCACTAAAAAGTAGCATGAAAACAACAGTAGTGTGTATATAACTAAATTTTGCAGGCTTTATGCATGGTTATAAATAAAAGGAAAAATTCTCAAATAGTCATATAGCATAGTAACAAAATCCCTTAAAACCCTCCGAATCTTTTTATTCTATAAAGTAAAAAATTCATACCATATAATCCAAAGATGAATAGTATATTGACAAATCTGCCCCTAAAATGTGAACAGTCAATTAAATCCGACCCGATGGAAAGAAGAGAAGATGGAACAATCTGCATGGTGATATAGCATAATTCACTAATAAATTTCATTGCACAAGCCAAAAATCAAGTTTCTATCCATCTTTCGATGAGTTTTTCATCTACAACACAACCCATGAATTTGTATTCCCATGAGTATTACATAATCCATATTTGATTCTTCTGATTTGCGTGAGTTTTAGGAATGAAAACCGATAGTAAGTGATTTTTCATTGATTTCAAGCATCTTTTCTGTAAAGTGACAACTGAATTTTATTATCCGCGAGTTATCTTCTTACGTAACCATGACTTATCCTCTTACAAATAATATTTTCATTGATTCTTCGTTGACCTTATTTTAGTTCATAAATTTCATCTGATTTTTCACTGTATTGTAGTTCGTACAATTACATACCAAACAGTCATTCAATCGATAGTCTGGAATTTTTGAAGTTAGTTGCACCCACATTTTGTATGTTATAGTAGTTTCGTATTTCAGCGTATTATTCAATTTAAAATTTCTCAGTATCAAATCACACAATTTTTTTAGTTTCGTACATAGTAGGTTTTATTTCCATGTCATCCTGGTCGGCCTTTTGCACTCATCCATGTATTCCTTTTGCGACTATCACTCAATGGTCGAGAGTATTGTAGTTTGCTATTTTTCCAACAGTATCATGTAATTATTCAAGTGTGCTCTTCATCCATATTGCATTTGGACATATATGCACCTGCCAACGGTATCATGTAATTATTGAATTATGAGTTCCTTGGCAATTATCTAGTTCTTCTCCTGCCACTGAGTTAGATGCCAGTCAATGTAGTTCGATATTTGGTCTTTTTTTTTTTTGTAGTTCAATATTTTTTCCAATGTCGTTTGTAATTATTCAATTGTGGTATTCTAAATGTTTTTTTAGTGTAGTTTTAAAGTAGTTATGAATTATGTGTTTCTTGGGATTTGTTAGTGTGGTTGGCTATTTCTCCAATCTAATTTTTTACTATCGTCCGTTCATTTGTGTAGTCAATGTAGTTTGTATTTAAAATGCAGTCAGTCAATGTAGTTTGCTATTTGTTCTTTTTGGTAGTGTAGTTCAATATTCTTCCATGTAATTTGTAATTATTCAACTGTCATTCGTTCATTTGTGCAGTCAATGTAGTTTGTTTTTTATTTATTCCAATGTCGTCAGTCAATGTAGTTTGGTATTTGTTCTTGTTGGTAGTGTAGTTCAATATTATTCTACGTCGTTTATAATTATTCAACTGTCATCTGTTCATTTGTGTAGTCAATGTAGTTTGTTTTATATTTATTCCAATACAGTCAGTCAATGTAGTTTGCTATATGTTCTTTTTGGTAGTGTAGTTCAATATTATTCCACGTCGTTCGTAATTATTCAACTGTCATTTGCTCATTTGTGTAGTCAATGTAGTTTGTATTTTATTCATTCCAATCCAGTCAATGTAGTTTAGTATTTCGTATTTTTGGTAGTATAGTTCAATTTTCTGCAATGTCGTTTTTGATTATTGAACTGTTGTATTCTGAATGTTTTTTTTAGTGTAGTTTAAAGTAGTTATGAATTATGTGTTTCTTGGCAATTTACCTTGCCACTCATTTCGATCCAGTTAATAATTGGTTTTTGTTAGTGTAATTAGCTATTTTTCAATGTAGTTTGTAATTATCTCATCTTTCGTCAATGCAGTTTGCTATTTAATGTTTCCAATGCAGATTATGTAGTTAGCTATTTTCCTTCCTACTATAGCAGTGGTTAGCGAATGCTTTTTTATACGACATAATTTAATATTGTCTTTTGTAGGTTTTGCCGACTATGGAGGTATTATTATTCTATGTAATTAGGATGGGGAGGCGCTCGTAGTTGACGTAGAGACGGGATTCTCTTTCGATGCCCTTGTTGTCAGAGTCCATGCAAACTGGAGTGAACTTAAGACTACGAATATGAAAATGCATTACTCCATTCCAGAATGTCCGATGTGTGTTCTTGGTAATGAGAATGATTTTAAAATAATGGTTAATCTTTTAATATCATTTGGGTTGGTTCGAGTTAGAGTCGACAGTTTGACCACTTTCGTCCAAACCGGACATGTAACTGCTTCCAATTGTTCGAATAATGAGGACATTCTATCAACATTGGTCCCGAGCCACACCAAGAAATTATTAGCTACTGATTGATACAGGGATGTATCGGCCATCAGAATAACAAAGAAAGTCATTTTCTCTAAGAATACAGGGATGTATCGGTCATCAGAACCTTTAAAGAATGTGGGTAAAATGATTTATTTGAATCTTGAAAGAATAACAAAGAAAGTCATTTTCATTACATACACATCAACATGCATGCTCTTATTTTCTCTAATTATATAAAATTTTGTTATTGCTCTGTTATTCATAGTTTATTTTAATACAAGAGATTAAATCATATTATTTCAATAATACTAAAACTTTATATTAGAATTTAGTGCTATCATTTATTATTTTAAAGTTGTACAATATTTCTGGTGGAATATTTTCTGGTATGTCTTGAATCTTTGATTGTTGGCTTGCATATGCTGTTCAATATACCGAGCAGGTCGCATGTGATTATTGCTCCACTATGAATGGTCAATTCCCATTTTATGGTCGGGTTGGAGCCATTGGCAGGACTTGGGTCGTGGTGTGGTATATTTTGGAATATGACACGGGTTTCATCCCATCGCAAAAGGAACGTCGAGTCATTTAGGAGGCGTAAGGTGGTTTGAGGCTTTGACCTATATTAGTGTGTCATCTTTCTTGGTGAGTGGAGAACGTAAAAAGAGTTTGGTTTCTGATCAACTTTGACCCTATGTTTATCATTTGTTGACTGAACCTGGTTTAGGAGATAAATTCTACGTTTGGAGCCCCTTCAACCACAATCGATTTATGTGAAACACATGGAAGCCATCTCTAGAGTCTCGAGGTAGGGCGTCAGACATTTGAATACTCAAATTTGAAGTGCACAAATGTTTGTTGTTTATTATGGGTTTTCATCTATTAATCTTCCAAATCAACATTCATTGGCATACATGAAACAATTTGAACACCAACTTATATTTATCAAGGACTTAAATACTTTTTTGTTAAACAAATATACGTATTTTGCTCAAAATTTACAAAACTCAATTTTCCACTTTTAAAACATAATTTTATAAAGCTTTTTTTTCTAACTCGTAAAACATATATTTTATATTATTTATAATCCTCACTGAGCTCCTTTAGTTCACTCCATGTTTACATTAAATTTTCAGATGTT
>BMAC01000766.1:58458-72553 GCA_014905375.1 Phtheirospermum japonicum
TAAATTTTGTATGCAGCTCAGATATGTACCCCTAGTAGTTTAACATTATTTTGTGAAATATATAAATTACATACCTTCTAATTTATTCCATGTAGAGATCTTTTTGTTTTAGGTGTGGTCCTGACTCTGAAGACAACCACTTCCCCCTCCAAGCCTATAGATCACGGTCACTCCAATCGAGGAAGGTTGAGGTTGTTGTCGAGGTGTCCCCATAAAAGACTTATAAAGTTAAAAATGGAAAAGTAGCTGCCTCGAGAAAACTCCATCTCCCTATATTGCTGAGCCGAACTTTTGTGTGTTCCTTTCAAGATTAATTAGCGGTCCAACCGATACGCGTCTACGTTTGAAAAAAGAGTTTAAGTTCGCCCGCAAGAGAACGGGTCCCTTGTAGACTGGTAAGTTAACTCGGGTCGATCTCTCGAGGAATGGGAATCGGAATTAATGAAGTTTATTATACTAATATCACAAATTCTATCTAAAACACACGATCAATTGGGGTTTTGGAAATGATGCAACTTCAATAGATTTGAAAACAAAACTCTCTTGTCTCGAGGGTGTCAACCTCTCGACAAGTTGTAAGAAAAGCAATTATTGTGAACCAAATGCGAACTACTACTCATTATACTAACAATCGTAAGCTTTCTTGCATGCTTCAACAATAACATCTATCAATCAAAAGCCTTTAACAACCCAAGAACAACAATGATTCTATCACTACGCCACTTACCAAATCATTTCAAATACTAAACAAGATTTATAAAAATATAACTACTGAAGTACTTCAAGGAACATAACTAACCAATCACAATTTCATTCTTCATCTCAAGCGATTGTTTATCCAACATCAATATCCAAAAACACAATAATACGAATTCTAATCACCAACACTTTAACAATCTATCAACAAAACATTATCCAACATGTTCTCCAACTATTCATATCAGATTCCAAATCAAACTACTACGAAAACATCAAGGTTACGAGTTTAGAAATTACTAATCGTTGAACTACTTTCAACGAGCGATGATGATGGACGAGTGCACTCCGAGAATTGCGTAGAATCCCAAGGTTTGTCACGAACCCAGAATCCTAGCGACGAATGTTGGCTGCTGCGAATCGAACCTTGATATGGCGTCGTACGGATTTATGGTAGAGGTATGAGAGATGTGTCAAATCTCTCTAATTTTGGAGTGTTTGGTGGCTTCTCAAGCCTCTCTAAAGTCTCTAAGACTGAATTAATACGAACTCTAGCCTCCTCTGCAGTTTTTTTAAAAAGCTTTGGCCATTTTATAACTGAAGATTCCCAAAAATCTGCATGCGTAATGTTCATGTACGATCAGATGTAGGTCTTGTCCGATCGGACGAAGGCTTCTGCCAGTGGGTTCGATCGGTGAGTCAGTTCGTTCGGCCGGTGTGCGCCTCACCAGTTAGTTCGATCGGAGGTATGCACTGTCCGATCGGTGGGTGTCCTTTGGGCTACTTTTGAGCGTTGCTTCTTTTATCCTTGTGCTTTTGATTCGCCGGATGCTCTAGCTGTATGAGAAAAACACAGAGTTACTCTCATTTGGACCGATTAATGATCAACAAGTCGGAAAGTTAAGTAAGAAGGCAAGAATGCAAATGATGCAATTCAACCTATTATTAACCCAAAAAATGTAATAAGAAGACTAAAAAATGACTCGATTATGTACAGATTCGTAACAAAAACGTACGAATTAACCACCCCATTCTTAATTTGTTTGTTCGTCCTCAAACAAATGAAAGAATTAAAATCAGAAGTAGTGAAAGTAGTTAGAGCTAAGAATCATATTGTGCATACAATATAGTTTTGCAATTATAACACTTTTGTCGAAAGTTCTTAAGCTAAGCTCGTGTTACCCTACACCTTGAAATCAAGAGAATGTGTCCTCACAAAAGGGAGATATATATGATGGTACACTCGTTCGCTCACGTTTTTCAAAGGGTAAATATATACGCTCGGATCAACATAGTCATGCATTCAACGACTCGTGAAAATCAAAGACTCCTACATCGCATATGTGTGCAAATTTAATCAAGGATCAGATTATGACTTCTTAAGGTTTTAATGTAGGCTCTTTGCTAAGGTATGTCATTTATAAAGATGTGTGGCTAACTTGCGAATGAACGCAATCAATAACTCACTCAACTTAAAGTTTAAGCATAGAGCAAAGCTTGCTCCTCATTCCTCCCAAAACACCCATATACGCTATTCTAAGCCTTTTATAACTAAGGCCATTTCTCACCCAAAATGAATAAACTCGCCCGATCTTAAGGAACAAGAGTTTTAGTTCCTTCTATACTCGTTTGCCTTTATAAAAAGGCCTTATTCTTAACTAAACTCTTTTTCTCTTTTTTTTATATACTTCTTTTCTTTTTCTTATTCTTCTCTCTCTCTCTTTTTTTTTTAATATAGTGTCCACTAATCTCCGCCCCGCATTCGTCATATCTCGTTAAACCGGTGATAAATAAAACTCTCATCTCCCAAATTTAAATGAAATAAGAGCTACAATTACGCTCATGGCTAACAAAGATACGAAATAAAGGCTCAAAGGGGCCCGTTAGGAATTTATAGTGGTTTTTATTTCTAGACAGAATCGGGTTTTATATTTGCCTATCGTCATTTCCAAAACCAAACATACACATGCGACTTTAGGGACTTCTCAAGACTCTTATTGAATCACAACATGAAATGTTGATAATCACACAGTCTTCTTACTAGGGTTTTATTCATTCTTTTGAAAACAAGGTGATCGAGTTTTAAAAGTTTCACAAATTTGGTAATGACAAAGTGTTGTTTTAAGTATATATATAAATAGTTTTGAAAAATCTTGCACTTAAACAAGCTCAAAAGACTCTAAACATCATATCACATAATACATGATTCCGACAGGCGTGTCAGTACAAACATAAATAAGCATGGGCATATATTCAACAAAAGTTGACGTCACTATATGGTTGACTAGCACTTTGTTACGAAAATGTGACTATGTTACCGAAGATGGTTCAAACTAGACATGCATGAAGCTCCAAAACCCCGGGTCATGGACTGAACTGTTGTCCGATCGGTCATAGATCTTCTCCGATCGGACTGGAGTCCAGAAGACTTTGTCCGATAGGTCGTCTCAGTAATTCCAATCGGACGACACAGTCCCCTCCCCTTGTAAGAAAAATAAGCGAACTACTAGTTGCTAATATGTTAACGTGAATAGGGGAAATTTAAAACCATGACCAGAACCACATCAAGCAGTCAATCAAACCATAGGTTAACAATAGTCACCACAACAGAAAAATAAGAAAATATTAATACATATAATAAATCCGAATAAAAAGGAAGTAGTCTAGAAAGCAATTAAAAATTGGATAGAGTGGTGATACAGATGGTGGGGCATGGGCCCGCCTACTGGTCCATGTCGTCCAGAGGTGGGTAGCGTTGTTCGAGACGGGCGAGGCGCTCATCAATGGTAACGAGGTATCCATGATTCACCTCGACGCTTCCGGTCAATCGGGCAAGATTCTGATTAGTTTCAGCTCAGTTGTTGCCCATCATAGTCAACGTGCTCCGGAAGTACCGTGCCTCCTCCCGAGCCTCCTCACGTGCAGCCCAGGCATCTTGTCGAGCATTTCTCGCGTGCTCTTCTTGATTGAGGCTCAATTGCCTCATTTGATCCATCATGAACGCTTAAAAATCCTGCTGCTGCTCCACTGCTCGTCCGAATAGTACATGCCCTCCCCATACTCACCATGATCATAAGTCCGGGAACCGGTGTACCCATCTCCTCCATCCTCTCCGTTCATGTTCTCCACCCCGTTGTTATCCTCATTATCATTCTCATCGTCATCGTTATCATCATCCTCGTCCTCCTCATCGTCATAATCGGCATCGCCATCATCGGAATCCTTGACTTCTTTGGCTCGCTTCCTCTCCGAGGTCAACATAAATGTCGGAAAAGTGACGTTCCGCCCATTGTTCATCCGGCTTTCAACCAATATTGCCACACTTGGATACACGATGTCGTCGTCATAGGGGTCGCAACCGTGATGTCATGCAAGTTCAGTGATAAAAGCCCCCAAAGTAAGCTTTGCCGTCTTTCTTTCTCGCACTTGTTGGACATTTTCGATTGCCACAATTAAGAGTGGATAAATGTTCGTGTTGCGTCGGTGGTACGCAATCTACAACGCCTTCAACTCGATGGACGAAATTCTTATGGCTTCCTCTTTTCCCAAGAAAACTTGCATAAAGAATTTGTATGTGAGATAAACTGCGTTTGATCGCAAGGACGTCGAATTGAAGCGGCACCGGGGCTCCGGTGGTGCTCCAGAAAGTTTAGCCCACCAATCATTTTCGTTGTAGTCGTTGATCTCAAATCCCTCATTGGGCCCTCTCCGGCTATCTATCCCAAAAAATTCATCGAGATCACCCCTGTAAGTGTGGAACGTTTGGTTGCGGAAGTGACATTCGAATGTTAAATCGGTGAGTGGTTTGAACGTCGTGAAAAACTTGAGCATAAGAGTGCGATACCCTGGTTGATTAACATTGGCCCACTTCATTAGGCCGAGGGCTCCGATGCCCTTGATGAGCTTCTCCGCTGTCTTATCTCCGATGTTGACTTTCTCCTCCCAGGATTGGAGGTCGATGAATCGGGGGTGATACACATCCCTTTTGATCAAGGACTTGTAGAGCGTAGTCTCATGCTTGTCCTTGAGGTCAGAAGGAGCCAACCCTCCCCGGGTGTTGCTCGACACTCGGCTAGAAGTTTTTCCACGTCTTTGTCGAGAGGAAGATGCCATGATGGATTCTAAAATTCACAAGAAACAGCTGAAGTTCTCACAGGACTTTTATCGAACACCTACTGTGCGCCTCAGAAACTCAACCAATTCAAGCTTAATTCTTACAATCCAACTCCAATCACCACAAAACCTACAATTCAGTGCCCCAAACAGTTCAATAAGCTTGTGTTTCAGCCATTATACCTTGGAGTTGCTGTGTTTGGAGGTGGTGGTGAAGCTTGGTGTGGTGTGAAGGAATTGTTCTTGATTCCCAAAATTCTCCGAACAGATGTAATTGGGTATGTTTTGTCTCTGATCGGCCGCGTTGTTGCTCTCAATTTTCCGGGTGGTGAAGTTGTGAGGAGTGAATTCGTGAGTTTGCTCTGCAGAGGGAGGAGATTTTGAGGTTTAGGGTAAAAAATCACGAATGGGGAAAACAGTCCTTTTATAATCTGGGTAGTCGTCCGATCGGTCTGTGTCTTTGTCTGATCGGACTGAGGTCCAGTAAGCTTTGTGCGATCGGACGAGGTCCTTGACCGACCGGTCTGCACTGTTCTTCGATTTTTTTTATATATATTATTACTATTAATATTATTATGGTACCCTGCAAAAATTCACAAACGAAAATTAGGTACGAACAAGTTACTCCACAACCAAAAGTCATTTATTTAATTATCGAGCAAAAACGCTCATTATTGTGATAAAATGCTTAAAATCATTCCACTTAGAGTAACAAGGTTATTCACTCTCAATAAACGGCCTATTGGACTAATTAGGAGGTGGAATGTGTCCAAATGCTAGCTCATAAAGTTCTTCCACCTGCTCTTCAAGGTCAACGATCCTACCCTTCAGTCGCACAATCTCGGCATCCGCATCGTTTAAAATGTCGTGAAGGCGCTCGATGTTTTTAGTCAGAGAGACCTCCTCAGTGAGAAATTCGTGGAGATCAGTTTGCAGTTAATGGATCTTCTGACGATACTCCTCCAACTCACCTTCCAGTTTCTCTACGGTGTCCTCGTATTTCTTCCTCGCCACCCAGCCATAACGAGTATTGTTATGATGGTTCATGGTTCTCGTTGGATGTTGGACTATACTCGAGAATATGAGAGATTAGAAGAGGAATTGGTGTGGAGTTTAAGGACTTGAGGGCGGGTTTATATAGGATTTGAGAGTGGAGGTAAGAGGGATTTTTAGGATCAATTAGAATCGAGATGAGGGAAAGAAAATATTCACTTAGTTTTTCATGAAATCGTATCCCACAAATAAGGATCCCCTAACCTCAGTGAATATTGCCATAATTTCTTACCAAATTTGTCTTCTCTGTCTGGTAATATTCCTTACAAAAATAACACCCTCACACTTACCATCCGATCGGTGTTTTTATTCTTCCGATCGGACACCCCTTATCAGAGTAGTCCGACCGGTTGCCTGTAGGTCTCCGATCGGTCAGTCCTGGAAAATCGTTCCTCGTTTCTGAACTCGCAATTGTACCTGCCAAAAATTCTAAATAGACAGATATACATACGTACAAATGTCAGATAGTAATAGAAGAAAATAGAAGAACTTGAGTTACCTCCCAAGAAGTGCAACGTTTAACGTCTTATGCTTGACGGTACCTCAGTCGAGTTTCAAGTTTCTTGAGGGGGGTCATGGAATATCAACACTTCATGGTCTTTTTGAGAAATAGCACCCCCGTGGTACAACTTCACTCGGTAGCCGTTGACTTGGAAGGTAGTATTACTCTTCTCATCGAGTAAAGTTACGGCTCCGAATTCATTGATATCGGTAATAAATAATGGACCGCTCCACTTCGATCTCAATTTTCCTGGGAAGAGTTTGAAACAAGAGTTAAAGATCAAGGCTAACTTACCAACTTCTAAGTTTTTATGAACGAGCTTCTTGTCATGTGTTTCTTTCATTTTTTGTTTGCTCGCCCATGCCGTCTCATACGAATCATTTTGAATCTCCTTCAATTTGCTTAGTTCAAGCTTTCTGTATCCCCCTGCCTCGTTCAAATCAAGATTCAACGTACGAATTTCCATTCAGCTCGATGCTTTAATTCGATGGGGAGGTGACAAGGTTTTCCATAAACCAACCGAAATGGGCTCATGCCCAACACCGTTTTGTAAGCTGTACGGTAAGCCCATAATGCATCAATCAACTTTGGTGCCCAGTCTTTGCAGTTTGGTTTCATGTTTTTTTCTAAAATGGCCTTGATTTGTATGTTGCTCGTCTCCACTTGCCCCGAGGTTTGTGGGTGGTAAGGGTTTACCATCTTGTGACGCACCCCATACTTGCTCATCAGTCGATTAAAAGCTCTGTTGCAGAAATGGCTACCCCCATCGCATATGATTGCTCTCGGCACTCCAAATCTGCTGAAAATGTTCTCTTGGATGAACTTGAGAACAATCTCGGAGTTAGCCTTTCGCGTGGGAATTGCCTCCACCCATTTCGACACGTAATCGACTCCTACGAGTATGTACTCGTACTCTCCACTCCTCAGAAAAGGACCCATGAAATCGATGCCCCATATGTCGAATATCTTGATCACTTGATTGGGTGTCAAGGGCATCTCGTCCTTCTTTCCTATTGTCCCCGACCGTTAGCATCTATCGCATGTCTTGCAATATTGGTGTGCATCGGTAAATAGCGAGGGCCAGAAAAATCCGGCTTGGAGGGTCTTGAAGACCGTTTTCTGGCTTCCAAAATGTCCTCCCTCATCATGGAAAAATCTTAACACACCAATCTTCTCTTCGTCCGGTATACATCTTCGAAAAAGCCCATCCTTACAACGCTTGTATAGATAAGGATCGTCCCAAAAGAAACTTCTGCATTTAAACAAAAATCTCTTTCTTTCTTGCGAAGAAAGATGGTTAGGGATAATCTTGCAAGAAAGGTAGTTAACAAAATCAGCATACCACGGTTCACCGACTCTCTAAACGGCATTCGCACTCTCATATGGGAACACATCGTCTATAAACTCAATTTTATCAGGCTCTCCTTCTATTAGCATACGGGACAGGTGATCAGCAACCACATTTTCACTCCCTTTCCTATCCTTAATTTCAACGTCAAATTCTTGTAAGAGAAGAATCCAACGAATCAATCTAGGCTTACTTTGTATTTTAGCAAACAAATGTCGAAAGGTTGCATGACCAGTGTGCACAATAACCTTGGAACCAACGATGTAAGAACGAAACTTATCTAATGAGAACACAACAGCAAATAGTTCACGTTCTGTAGTGGTGTAATTACGTTGGGCGCTATTTAACATATAACTAGCATAGTAAATGACCCTCAACATTTTATCCACTCGTTGTCCCAAATTGACCCGACTGCCTCGTTTGAAACGTCACACATTATTTCAAAAGGAAGAGACCAATCAGGTGCAACTACAACCGGTGCTTGTTTCAATTTTTCTTTCAAGATGTTAAAAGCACTAAGACACTCACCATCAAACTCAAAGGGCACATCTTTTCCAAGCAATTTACATAACGGGCGACAATTTTTTGAAAAATCTTTTATGAAATGTCTATAAAAGCCCGCATGTCCCAAAAAGCTTCTAACTCCTTTGACATCTTTAGGGGGTGGAAGAGTTTCAATGACGTTGATTTTAGCCCTATCAACTTCCAGCCCCTTACTCGACACCACATGTCCCAACACAGTTCCTCTTTTCACTATAAAATTGGACTTCTCCCAACTCAAAGTTAAATATGACTCGACACAACGCTCAAGTAATTTTGTCAGATTTTTCAAACAATGAGAGAAGGAAGAGCCAAATACCGAGAAGTCATCCATGAAGACTTCGAGAAAGTCGTCGATGAACTCGGTGAAGATGGAGATCATACATCTCCGGAAAGTTGCTGGGGCATTGCACAAGGCAAAGGGCATTCTCTGGTAAACAAATGTGCCAAAGGGGCACTTGAATGTGGTCTTCTTCTGATCCTCCGGAGCTATCGCAATTTGGTAGTAACCAGAAAGGCCATCTAGAAAGCAATAGTATTCATGCCCTGCTAGCTTGTCGAGTAATTGGTCCATGAACGGGAGTGGAAAGTGGTCTTTCCTCGTCGCTGCATTGAGCTTCCGATAATCAATGCACATGCACCACCCGGTGGAAGCGTGTTGGAACGATTTCTCCCTTTTCATTTTCCTCGACGTCATAGTTCTCTATTGGTATAACACCAAACAATTCGCTCACGCACTGGTCCACCGAGTCAAGATAAGAGCAATCAGGACCAATCATAGGTGATGGAATTTTTTTGGATATCTTTGAGCGAGAATGTCACTGATTCCCCAAGCACGGAGAGTGTCATCTTTCCCCGTCCAACATCAATTAATGTGTGCGATGTTGCCATGAATGGTCTACCTAATAGAATGGTGTGCTCCTTGATTGTCTCATCCACTTCCCCAACATCCAGTATGACAAAGTCCACGGGGTCTACCAACGTCCTCGACCACTCCTAAAGGATATCATAATGAACGATCCGCCAGTTGAAGCCATAAACTTGTTGGCTTCATTCTCCCAAGGTTGAATTGCTTGTACAGGGCATCAAATTGATCCCCGCCCCTAGGTCGAGCATCCCATGAGCTTTTTGTCCATCCCCAAGAGTTATCGTAATGCAGAAACTCCTTGGGTCTCTTGCCTTCGGTGGCAGTGGTTGATGGCATATCGTGCTCACTTCCTTGGATAATATAACTCGTTCATTCCCTTCCATTCTCCTTTCTTTCGTCGCAAGTTCTTTGAAAAACTTGACGTAGGCTGGCATTGCTTTAATCACGTCGAATAGTGGGAGTTTCACGTTCACATCTTTCAGCATGTTGTAAAGTTCCATGAACTTTTTGCTCTCCTTTGCTGGTTTGAGACGATTGGGAAATGGTACGGCATCCCTTATGGTTCGTTGTGGTCTTTGTTCTTCATCAGCCTTTTGGTCTGATCGGTCAGTCTTACTATACCGGTCGGAAGAAGTCTTCTAGACTCCACTCTGATCGGATTCTGGATCATTTCGATCGGAGAAAGTCTCCTATTCTCCATTTCGATCAGACCCTGGATCACTGTGATCGGACAAGCTTTTCTGTACTCCAGTCCAATCGGTTGGTTTCGTAGTCCGATCAGAGAGGTCATTAGCTACGTTCTTCTGATTTTTTTGGCATGTTTCAGATGATAAGCTCCCATTAGTGGCCCTGGAACATATGGGTTACGTGGTTTTTGAATTTTCCCCACTGTTCCTTTCTCACTGTTTGAACTAGACTTCCCTTTATCTTTTACATCCACACTTGGCTCGTCCTCGGAATCTTCACCCTCGATTCCTCGTATTCCATTATCAACTTTCTTCCCCCCCACGTAACACATGCACCACCATCGATTTTTCGGGTTGGCTCGAAAGCTTCCCCGGATCACTTTCTATCTTTGCCATAGAAGCCGAGAGTTGCCCTATCATCATCTCTAGCTTCTCTAGTTATTTCCTTGTGCGCTTGCCCTCTTCGATCGTACGAAGTGTTTCTTCCCAATTTCATAGATATTCATGCTCTAATTGCCGACGCCATAGTCTGAGTTCTTCGTCGGGGTTGATCGGAAGTGGCATTTATTGCTGTTGTGGCACTTGCTGGTATTGTTGTTGCAGTGCTTGTTGGTACTGTGGCTACGATGCTTGCTGGTATTGTTGTTGTGGTGTTTGATATTATTGCGGAGGGTGTTTGAGTAGTTTTTTTGCCCCTTGTTTTGATAAGAGTTGTAGCCACTCGTTTCTCCTTTATTCGGCGGCGGTCGTGGGTCCGATTGCTTGGAGTTTGGTGCGTAATTCGAGCTCTTGGGAACGTAGCTCAAACTTGAGTTGTATTGTCCGGTGAACTTCTTCCCATACTTGTTATTGGGTTGATAGTTTTGGACGACATTTACTTCCTCATCCTCTTAGTCGTCGAACACCACTGTACAAGCGTCAGCTTCATGTCCCACTGCTCCACATTTTTCGCACATCTTTGGTGGAGGTGTCGATGGTTCCTCCTCCCCTTTCATTTTACTTGTCAATAGCGCGACTTGCTTTGTCAGCTCCTCAATTTGGCTTACTTCACTGCGAGGCATAGGGGTTCCTTGGACTTTATACTTCCTTGGTCGGAAACTTGTTTGTTGTGATTTGTCGCTCATAAGTTCAAACAGATCCCAAGCTTCCGCAGCGGTCAGCTCCCCAAAGTCTCCGACTTTCACCTCCACTTGTTGTTTGTAAACCGGAAATAGTCCCTCGTGGAAGTAATTGTTTACCATCTCCACGCTGTTGTTGTGGTGTGGACATTTCTGCAAGAGCCCTTTGTTTCGTTCCCATGCTTCATAGAACGATTCTCCCTCAATTTGCTCAAAGTTCGTAATCTCTCTTCGCAATTTGGCATTTGTTTGAGCAGAATAGAATCTACTCACAAAATTTTTGTACACCATCTCCCAATTAGTCAATGAATTGGGCTACAATGATAAAAGCCAATGCTTCGCTTTGTCCTTTAAGGTCGTCGGGAAGCACTTCATTCTCAATTGATCCTCGTGAAGTCCAAGGGCTGGAATTCTGCCCACTACAAGGTAAAATTCCCGAATGAGATTCAAAGGGTCTTCATTGGGCAAGCCGTGAAAAGTAGGAAGTTGGTTCACGCTGCCCGCTTTCAAATCATAGTATCTAGCCGTGGGGCCTAAGACTATCGCACTGCTGTATGGACCAATCGTTGGGAAGAGGAGATCTCCTTGACGATGTTCATTAGGGTACCAGCTCTCTCGCCTTCCTCCAAAGTTAGTTCGTGCGCCAAAATTTATTTCCTCTCCATACTCCTCGTAGTACCCATAATCACGCTCCTCCTCGTAATTCCCGTGATTCTCATACCTATCATTTCGGACGTTCTCCCTTTGCCAAGCATTGAACGGTCGTCCCTCTCTCCTATTATGATGGTGGTTCCATTCTCGTTTGAATTTTCCGTGCCCTTGGTGGTTTCGTTGGTTGTTTTGGGCCTGGGGCCCACCATTTCCACCGTCATTGCGTTCGAACTCCTGATTTGTCGCGATTCTGGAAACATTGAGGAGGGTGTTGGTAAGTAGGGTTCTCTTACATCATGATTTGATGGTCATCCCTAAGTAGTTGCTCCCCGTTGTTTGCTTGGCCTGGCTCTCTTGGTTCTTCGTTATGGAGTAGAGGTGGATTCCTTGGTTCTTCGTCCTTGTTATTATCCGTTTGCTCTTGTACATGCACATCATCAATTGGTGGCAGGCCGTATGGATAATCACGAGGAGGGGTTTGGTTGTTTCATCCTCTCCCTCGCCCACCATTCATTCCTCCTCTTCCTCTATTTTCACGGCCTCCAAGAGGTATATTATCCGCCATGATGATTGAGCTTTCTTCTAAAAGATTCCCTTCAGTGGAAGGAAATAGTTGTCTCGGTCTCATCACTCGTTCGATGCTATTGATGAATGGGGTTAATTCTCCTCTAAGGCTTCGTCGACCTTGCATCAACAACAAACAATCACCGCATCGAGAGGTAAACCATAGACATTATACAACTATCGACACATAAGCATTAACATAAATAAACATCATTAATACATTTGCCATTCCCCGGCAAGGGCATTAAATTTTGAGCCGAACTTCTGTGTTCCTTTCAAGATTAATTATCAGTCAACCAATACGCATCTACATTTAAAAAAAGGAGTTTAAGTTTGCCCGCAAGAGAATGGGGTCACTTGTAGACTGGTAAGTTAACTCGGGTCGATCTCTCGAGGAATGGGAATCGGAATTAATGAAATTTATTATACTAATATCACAAATCCTATCTAAAACACACGATCAATTGGGGTTTTGGAAATGATGCAACTTCAATAGATTTTAAAACAAAACTCTCTTGTCTCGAGGGTGTCTGTTTTCATAGTTTTAGTGGTGATGAATATATCATCGGGTTCTTGGCTTGGTATTATCGGAATTCGATTCGATTGAAGGTTTCAATGTGTTTCAAACTTGGAAAAATAAAAAAAATGAAAATAAAGCAAATAAAATAGCTAAACTAGACTAGGAATTGAAAGTGAAAGTTGGTAGGATGCCTCGTCGGATGCCTTAATTGAAAATGCAAGCAAGTAATGAAAATAAGCAAGAAAATGCAATATTTCGCCAAGTACAAGCATGCATGCACAAGGTACAACTATGCATAAAATACTAAATAAAGCAAATTAACTAAAATTGAAAGCATAGATGTAAAGAGCAATGGAAATTAACAAGAAAGTTTAAAACTTTATGAAAAATAACAAGTAATGAAGACTAGATCTAAGATTAAGCATGAAACAAAGCACAAAAATAAAAATCAAAATCAAAATAAAGCATAGGAAAAAACTCAAAATCATGATGTTCAAGGACCCGAACTATAGCCTAGGTGTGTCACTCAGCTAGAATCCATAGTCAATTCACATGTTTCATCATGCAATCAAGTAGCTAAGAGGAAAAGCATAAAATGAAGAACAAAGCATGGAAATGAAGAACAAGCATGGAATTAAAGCAATAAACATGAAATTGAAGGGAAACTTACTTGAATTAAGAAATGAAACAAAACTTGAATGTAAATGCATCAAAATAAACAATCCAAAGGAGTATTTGGATTCTTCTTAGGCTTACAAACCCAAGGAGGTGTTTTTGTATCTAATTTAGAAAAGGGAATTACATGAAAGCTTGAAATTGAATCTAAAACCTAAGAGAGAGAAATTAGATCTTAAAACTTACAGAGGGGATTTTTAATCCCCAAACCCATGCTTGGGTTGGGAGAAAATGAGAGGTATCTTACAAAAATGAGAGTTGTAGTCTATTTATACTAATTTAATTGGGTTTAAATGGGCCAAATTAGCCAAAAAGGCTTGAAATTCCCGGGTTTGACCAAGTTTGACCCGGATGCACCTTCCTAGACCCTTGGCTAGCCTTTTAGAACCTTTTGGCTCAACTTGGCTCGAGATGACTCGACCATAGCTCGATGTGGCTCGGCCATGGCCGAGCCTGGGCGTTGCTAGGCGCAGGTGGCGGTAATGGCCGATAGGTCTCGGCAGGCTGCGGGCGTTGGTGCGCGCTGGCATGTGCTGGCGTCGGTTGGCATGCGCTGGCTGCGCGCGGGTATGCGGGCGGGACTGGGCAGGCTTCGGACAGGCTTCAAGCGCTGGCGCGCGTTGGCGCGCGCTGGCTGTGCGCGGTCTCGGCAGGATGCGGCAAGCTTGCGGGCGGGACTCGGGCAGCTGCTCGGTAGCTGCACACAGGCGCGCCTTGGCTCGGGCCAAGTTGCGCCAAGGTTCGTTTGGCGAGTCCTGGCT